>LR549553.1:0-123050 GCA_900536415.3 Caenorhabditis sp. 38 MB-2015
AGATATAGTCAATCTTGTATCAAACATATACAAAATTCAGATTCGGTGTCACGGTGGCCGAGTGGTCTAAGGCGTGAGGAGGCAGGATCTCATTGAGTAATCAGCGCGGGTTCGAATCCCGTCCGTGACAGACATTTTTGTTTTTTTTTTTTTTTTGGTAGTTCTACTCTGATTATGTTATGTTTCACATTTAGAAGTTATTAAAAGAGTGTCTATGTTATATGGAGAAAGTTTACGCAGTTTTTTGAGCAAAAAAAACAATCAATCATCTCCAAAACACACGTTCTTTCAAAATGAAAAACCTGTGTAAAAAAATGTGTTAACAACAATGTCCACCTTGTCACCACCTCTCCACATAACAAATAATAAATCATTAATCTCAGCCATCTAACAAAATAGAGATATAGTCAATCTTGTATGAAACATATACAAAATTCAGATTCGGTGTCACGGTGGCCGAGTGGTCTAAGGCGTGAGGAGGCAGGATCTCATTGAGTAATCAGCGCGGGTTCGAATCCCGTCCGTGACAGACATTTTTGTTTTTTTTTTTTTTTTGGTAGTTCTACTCTGATTATGTTATGTTTCACATTTAGAAGTTATTAAAAGAGTGTCTATGTTATATGGAGAAAGTTTACGCAGTTTTTGAGCAAAAAAAACAATCAATCATCTCCAAAACACACGTTCTTTCAAAATGAAAAACCTGTGTAGAAATGTGTTAACAACAATGTCCACCTTGTCACCACCTCTCCACATAACAAATAATAAATCATTATTCTCAGCCATCTAACAAAATACAGATATAGTCAATCTTGTATCAAACATATACAAAATTCAGATTCGGTGTCACGGTGGCCGAGTGGTCTAAGGCGTGAGGAGGCAGGATCTCATTGAGTAATCAGCGCGGGTTCGAATCCCGTCCGTGACAGACATTTTTGTTTTTTTTTTTTTTTTNTCACGGTGGCCGAGTGGTCTAAGGCGTGAGGAGGCAGGGTCAGTCTGGTATGTATTAAATTGAAAAGGTGCATAAGATTTGGACATCAAATCTATGAGTCCCTTGGGTTTGGGAAAATTTTTGTCAAAACTCATATTGTGTCGAAGTAGAAGGAGAAGAATGAACAGAATCGCTTTTGAACTGAAAAATTCCAATTCTTTTTTAGAAATTAGTTTAGACTTATATGCGGACAAAAAACTAGTTTTTTCGGTACCACTATTCTGTTATAGAGCCTGAAAATCACTTAAAAACATGAAAAAACCAAAAAATAATTAATTTTATTGATTGATACCGTAGTTTTCATTGTCTTTGAGTTTTCGCGGCGAGATATCTTAGGTGAGGAAATGTGTGTCCCTTTGAATTTGTTTTTATTTTTTGTCTTTCTTGCCATTTTTTTCATTTTTCTTCGACCGTATTGCTCAATTATTTACATGAATGATTGAAACTGTTGTTAAATTTGAGTCTTTTCCAAGATATACAATATTTTAAACATATTGAGCAGTTTTTTGTGCATTTTTACCAAAAAAATCTTCAAATTTGCCTTTCAACATTTTTTCCATATTTCATAAATCAGTTCATGAAAATGTCGAGTCCATCCCGATAAAACAATTACTCTTTATTTTGAATGAATTCCTCTTCGCGATAAAAAATACCTATTCTAATGCAGCATTTTCGCTCCGCCGCACTTTTTTGGGGGTCCCTGCTAACCTTTTTTCTCTACACTCTCATTGTTTCTCCCACTCTCTCGCACTAGCAATTGTTGTTATATGTTTCAAACCTTGTTGCGAAGTTTTTAGTTTCATTTTTCCAGACTTCGATTGAGGTTTTCAGAGAGCAATTGGATGCGTGTAAATCAGCAGAACTTCTGATGAATTCGGGTTATTATTGGATTCCACATTTTCTTGAAGTGAGTATACATTTTCATTATAATCATTTTCCAAAAAACATCGTTATTCCAGGCAAGTATTACGTTTTCGTATGTGATGGAAATTCGAGACATCGATTTCAACTTGAAGTTTGGACAATATGTGACGCGTGGTTGATGCATATTTATTCCGTTGGTTAACCATATACCGACTTATTATGGTAGACTGGGATGAATACAGGGAGTTGTTTCATAAATGAACGATAACATATGAAAAGCCGCGAGAAAAAACCCGGAACACGGGAATGAAAACGTATTTCCAAGCAACTTTCTCACTCATTTCGAAAACTTAACGCATTTTCCAAATGGTTTTGTCGCGATATTAGACGATTTGGAAAATGTTCATGAAACCTCAATTAGCAAAGATATTATGTGCCTTAAGTGAAATTGTGTGATATGTGACGATGACTGGTCCACCGTAACATAGTTCACATATCACAGACTTCTTTTTCGCAATTCAAAAACTATGTTAAGAAATATTTCTTTATCAAAACATGTTTTTCTCCATTTCACTTTTAGTCTCGAAAGAGAAGGCTGCCCAGTATATCCAAGCTATTTGTAAATATTCATAAAGTTTTACGTTGAAAAAAATTATTTCTCAACTGTTTGCAGAAAATTTTGGATTTCCGAACACCGAACAGAGTCGCCCAATTCAAACTGAAGACTGGATAAAACAACTATCTTTGTGGATATGAACAGATAATTTATCAAGCACGGAACCCTGATTGAAATCTGAGAGTTTTTTTTTCAGAGAATTGACAAGCAACCACTGGATGTTCTACGAAGTGTTTCGTGATCTTGTCAAGAATTCGCAACAGTTGCACAGTTATCATCTACCGAAACATTATTCAATGACGGCTGCACGAAAATGAGTGAAGCAGGAATACAACATGCAGAAAGATCTTCTCAAATTCACATCCATTCAAAGATTGTTTCTGGATGTATGGTACATCAAAAAATCAACGGAACGATAACTAAAATTCATATCAAGTGATCGAATAATGTTATATAGAGCTACTTTATGGATTCATAAACCTATTTCGAATAATAATTCAACCAATGCTAACCAATTTGATTTTTAAATTGCCAAATTATACAAAAAAAAAACTAAAATTTCCACGAAAAATGCGTTTTGGTTGCTAGTATTCTTAAATTCATATCGAGTGATCGAATAATGTTATATAGAGCTACTTTATGGATTCATGAACCTATTTCGAATGATAATTCAACCAATGCTAACCAATTTGATTTTTAAATTGCCAAACTATGCGAAAAAATTTGAAATTTTCACGAAAAATGTGTTTTGTTTGCTAGTCTTATTAAATTCATATCAAGTGATCGAATAATGTTATATAGAGCTACTTTATGGATTCATAAACCTATTTCGAATATAAATTCAACAAATGCTAGCCATGTTGATTTTTGAATTGCCAAATTATACAAAAAAAAAAAACTAAAATTTCCACGAAAAATGCGTTTTGGTTGCTAGTATTCTTAAATTCATATCAATTGATCGAATAATGTTATATAGACCTACTTCATAACCATGCTTTTTAAATGCTTATAAGTGGCTGACAAGATGTTTGGAATATTTTCTCAGTTTGAGAAACTTTTTTGAAGTGTTAACAAAATTGACAAAAAATTCGATAGCTATGAGCGCCCCGTTTTCAGAGTTGAGTCGGAGAAATGAGTTTTATTTTGAATCAGATAGCTCTGTCAATATTTTTAAACAAAATCGTCAAACTATACGGGAATAGTGAAAAAAATTGAAAAAACATTCACGAATTTATTATATTGGAATTGATTTTTAATATTATCAACGATGTTCTTTTACGGAACACTGATTGAAATCTGACACAAGTTTATTTGTTTTTTACAGAAAATTGATTCAAACAACCACTGGATGTTCTACGAAGTGTTTCGAGATCTTGTCAAGAATTCGCAACAGTTGCACAGTTATCATCTACCGAAACATTATTCAATGACGGCCTCACGAAAATTAGTGAAACAGGAATACAACATGCAGAAAGATCTTCTCAAATACACATCCATTCAAAGACGTTTTTGACCTGTTTATCGATTCTAACGGTTTTATTTGTTTTATTCTTCCATCTAACCCCTGTTTCATAAATAACATAATCAATCTTCAACTTTCCAGGAAATGTCGAGCCATAATTTGACAACTACTACTACGAGATTGGACTGCAAGTTGAAAATCGTTTAACCACGAAATGAAGAGTACACAAGGTTTTGTGAGAATTGTGTTACGTGATAAGGATGGAATGGAAATGATAGAGAATCTCATCCGATATTGAAGTGAAACGAAAACTCACGAAAACCAAAGGTTTTCCCGAATTCGAAAGGACAACGAAACATCACATGTTGGTTATATTAAGAAGGCTCCAATCATTTTTTCAAATCAAACATTATATACATCAGCAAAAATAATATGTGCCTTGAGTGAAACTTGGGATGTGTGACGATGACTGGGCCACCGTAACATAGTTCACACATCTCACTCGTTTTGCTATTTCAGTATTGCGATGAAAAAATGCAGTGAAATCTTTCGGATAGGACAACAATTGTCGCATTATATTTTCAGTTTTACTCTTAATCTCAGAAGAGAAGGCTGCCCAGTTCATCTTTGCATGCTTTTGTTTAAATTGAACCTAAATTCCAGGGTTTCAGTCACTTCACTATATTTTGTGCAAATATGTTTGGATTATCATGGAAAACACAACACTGTTTTATATTTTTAGAGAATCAACGATACATTTTCTATTTTAAATCTTAACGTGTTCAATTTCAAATGAAACATATCAGCTCCTCTTTATTTTTGTATGAATATTTCCGAAATTATTCCAAATAACCATTTTTGCACTATCTGTATGGTTCTTTATCTTCTGTTTTTAATCAATTCAATTGCAAATAACACGATTTTAAATTTGAACAACTTTTTGAGTCATTTTTACGAAAACGTTTTGTAAGCCATGTCTCGGAGCTAAGCAGAAAATATTACAACTTTTATCTTTATCTTTATTAAACTACAACAATATTTAGAAAAATTATGAAAAGTTATGGGGTGATGGGGAACACAAAAGTGAGGAATCAGTCCTAGGTATAAGTAATCGATTCACATGAAAAATGGAAGTCTCTGATAATCAAAAGAAATAATGAACTAATTGGAGATTAACTTAGAAAATTGAAAAAAAAAAACAAGCAGAACAGGTTAAAAGTGGGGTGAAGGGACTCGGTAAGTTGCTCTTAAATGAAAGAGCACTTATTTATGTAAGATCTTCGAGGGATTTTTCACCGAAAACTCTTATATTCGAAAAAAAATGTTCAAAGTTAAAAATTGGAAACTTTCAACGTACTTATACGTTAAAAGTTTCCAAATTTCTTTTTTCAAATTTTTTTTCTCGAAAACTTGACTTTTTGATAAGAAATCTCTTGAGGGTCTCACCTAAAAAATGTGCTCTTCCATTTGAGTGCAACTTGCCGAGTTTAAACAAAAAAAACTGAAAAACGTTTTTTTACAAAGTAAATTCTGAACTCGAAGTTACAACTATTGCAATGCGTTGAATTCAAATGTTACGTCGTTTCCTTGTCTGATGGCACTGATGGTCGCGATTCCTCGATTTGGAGCACGTTGTCTGATACGAAACGGCGGATGGTTCTCTCTACTGCAAAATACTCTTTTTGGTAAAATCAAGTTCGATGTAAAACTCACATATAATCATTCCCAAATGCCCGAAAGATGATGAAATGATTGAATCCATCGCTCATCGTGTAGTTCAAACAGAGGCCCAAGTAATCGTTTCGCCTTCCTTCAATCCAATCTCTGATGAATTGAATAACTCCATAAGGTGTAATATGGCCAACTGGAAAATTGATGTATTTGGCTCGAATACGACACAATTGATCATCATTAAGGAATGCTTTCAAAAGTGTCAATTTTTGAAGAACGGAATAAATCTGAGAAATTTCAATTTGAATACTAATGGAAGTTTTGGTTATATGAAAAATATTGGAGTGAACACTAACCTGTTCGAAACCCGCCAATTGATCAGATAAATCATCTCCGTTGTTGCCTAATGTGTGCACCTCTAGTTTTTTCAACGGCATCCTGATCTTATGTAGCAATTTTATTACGGTTGCTTGATCTATTGAAACGAGTTCTTCCAATCTTCGAAATGGCCGAATTTCAGTCCAATCCCAATCAAAGTGTGCTCCTAGGATGCCCAAACATCTGATGTTTCTTCCATACGTAATCATAATATTTTTGAAATAAATTATCGCATACTCGTAAACATCAAGCACCGATTGGACAGGTTTGGTGGAAATGACTTTTCTGTCAGATCGGCGAGCTCTGGAAATAAATACGTTTTCAAGTTTCAAACTTATGTATATTTTTTGTTTTCCTCATCAGATTGAATCCTATAATTGGAACAAAAGAGCACAGTTGATTTTCAAGTTTTTGAATAGATCTAAATTTAATAGGATTTGCCAATGTTTTTTTTTTCATATTTGGTAAATTCGTATATTTGGGAAAAATGTAAGTTTAGTTCTTATTTTTGTTTTCAGACAATAAGTATATTTTTTCAGTATTTGAGTTATCAATAAATGAACTAGATGCGTAGTGAGTTTACTCTGAAAACTGTTTTTGGAATAAATTCGTTCTTTACTTTTCACTATCGAATCTTGGAAAAACCTCACCTAACGATATTAATAATATCAGCGGAGTCTCTTTTGAATGCCAAGGTATAGTTTTTTGAAATGCCAAGGTATGTTTTCCTTGTCGATGCCCGATACAAATCATTATTTCTCGTCGCCTCCATGAATTCAACAAAGTTATATTGTCAATAAAGAATGGTGAGTTCAGGACATCTGCATAACACCCACTTGACAATTGTGAAATCGCATTCCTGAAATGAAAATTTACATTTGTGAAATTATTTTGAATGAGTACCTTGATTCTGGGTCCATTTGATTTATAATCATCATTCTCATCTCATTTGGCATATCATCAAAACTGATTGTTTGTTGTACCAATGGTAGCTGCACCATTTTACTGGAAGAAAAATGTTTTTCAAAAATAATGAAATTGTCGATTTTACACAACACGCTCATGGATTAAGAGCGGGCCCAAAATAAAGTTGGCTTCAACCCTTGATTTTATTCAACATAGAAAACATTTATTCATATTGGATCTGGCCCGGTTTATGGGTTTTTTATTGATGAACTAATATTTGTCAAACTTATTAACGTGATTTTTATCAATCTAGCTTACTTTTTTCCAGCACTGTGAACATTGTTCAATGGATTGAAATGTATACAATTAATGTGATATCCTAGTCAGTCATACTTATTTGGCTAATCTTCTTGTTTTTTTTTTGTCAAAATTTCAATCAAGATGAATCCTACAGAACAGATAATCTGGACCCATCCCCGTTTCAGTCACATCTTGAAATACCTTTTCTTAATTACAAATAAGTTTTTATGTTAGAATATTCCAAGATTTTGATCAAAACCTGGGAAAATGTATATGTGGTTAATAAAAACCACAAACACAGTTTTTTCAGAAAAATACAATTCTGAAACAAAACTTTTATTATCAAGAAGGCGGTGACGAATAGTATTTTGAAATCGAGTATTAAAAAAAAGAAAATATTAACATTATGGAAATATTAACGAAAAATTGAAACTGTGAACAGTTTTAATATTGAGAAAAGAAATTTATGGCAGAAAGAAAAGAAATATTGGGAAAAATGAGGAGGATATTAGAAAGAATGGGGTAAGAGAGTGAATCATTGATATTTTGGAAAAGAGAGTTGACAATATGTAGTTTTTGGGACATATTCACAAAAATTGGAAATATTTCAGTCTGAATGAATGAAACAATTTTTTTATCAAACAGCTGTAGTTATGGCAAGAAGAAAATACGTTAGAATGTTGGTTTGGCGTTACATTGTTGGATGATGTCACCACAGAAACGTTTTCTGAAAAATGTTCGAAACAATGAACAAAAATATTTTTTTGGAGATTCTGATCAAATAACGTTTGATGGTAAGAATGGGCTTAGATTAGTAATAAGAACTGTTAGGTTTATGAGAGAAAGCAACTACAGGGTTTTTGGGGTTCTGGAATGGGAAATATATATTTAATAGTTTGAAGAATAATCAAAGCTGGAAAGAGTGTCAACGAGGTGTCATTAGGTTCTCAACAAAGATAAGAATTTGTATTTTTCAAATCTTGTCTCCTGAGTTGAGACCTTATAAAAAGTGTGTTTTTGACAGAGAAATTTATTTTTTAGTTAAAAAAAAGCTCATTTTGTGGGAGATAAATCGAGGGAGACAAAAAAGGAGGAAGACACATGTATTTTTTTGTGTGTTGGGTCTCGTCACATTTTTCTGTTACCCGCCAATAAAAAGGGAATTGCAGAAAACGAAGTGTGTAGAGTCGGAGCAAAGAATGTAGCATCATTTGGGTAATTAGAATTGTACCAAACTACACGGTTTCTTAGTTCTTTACAGACTTATCGCAGCCATTTTTTCTTTTTACTCTTGTTTTGCAGCTTTTTTGAATTTTTATTTGAAAAAAAAACCATTTCCTTGATGTTTTATGATAAACTCATTTTGAGTACTTTAAACTTATTTTTCAACTTTGTCGTATATTCAAGCAAAAAAACCCCTATCCGATGACTTGTTTCAGTATTACGTTTTTTTAAAGCCAGCCGCATTATCTATTAATTTCAAATCTATTCTGAATGGGAATATTACAAGTTATTTCTTAAAAGTGTGAAAAAATGAGTGAACTAACAAAATAGAAATAAAGAGAGATATCGCGCTCGCGTCTTTTTTTGAAGAGAGTGGTGAGAGAAGAAAACAAAATGAGAGAGAGTGTACAAAAGATAGTAGGGAATAGACATAAATGCGGGCGCGTATATTCAAACATTTGAATATATATATTTTTTTGCGAATTTTGAAATTTCAGACACATTCTTCATGAAAATTAACTTTTTTTTTGACAAATAACTTCATGACTATTTTTCACTATTTTTTTTATTTCAGAAAGTCATCTTACACCAAATTGGAGAGCTATGATTGGGAATATTGATAAAATGGCCAACATCAAAATCGAGTGAGTTTTACAATAAATGGATCTAAAATTTATATTGGATGTTTCATGATTATTTGATGTTTTGAACCAATTAAAAAAGCAAATAGAAAACGAACATTTCTGGTCTTTGGTCAATTATTTTTAAACTTCTACAAAGTACATTCTCTTTGGGAAAACATTTTGGAAGAATTTTTTTCAGAGAGCAGCAAGAAAACAAGGAAAATTACACACTGAGGAGATCACAGAGACAAGCTACGAAAAGGGTGAATTTCGATGAAATTGAGAATCACCCGACTACATCTAGAAGATGCTTGACTTCGCGGTAAATATTTTTGATTTTCTTTCTCAAAAAAACTGTATTTTTTTTAGCCAATCGAATGAAAACATTTCGAAAAATGAAAAACGAGGAATGAGCGTCGTTGTTCAACCAGCCAAAAAAAGATGTTTGAAAAGCGAGTTAGAAAGAAGAAATGATACGGATGAATCAGTTCAAGAACCGTAAGAAAACATCATTTTTTGCTATATTGTGAGTACATTTTGAATTCAGGGAGGTAAAGTTCGTGAATAAGCTTCGAAGTGTATTTGAACGATATGGCCAACCTCAATGGGAAAACGTGCGTATCGTTGAAACAACAGGAAATGCAGCTAAAGAGAACACACCAGAAGGAATAACTATGCCATGTACACGACAACGGCAATTGGCTCAAAGGAAGAGAAATGACGATGATTCCAAAAATATGGGCTCAATCAATTTCAATTTATTGAAGTGTGGATTAGGAGTAAAACGAATCTTCAATAAACCGCTAAGCTCCAAGTTATATACGGTTTGTTAATTTCAAATATCATTATATTTATTAAAATGTATTTATTTATTTTTAGCCAATGAGCGAGGCAGCGTTTGGCAATCTCAATGGATCGTTTGAATTGCCTGTTGAATTCCCAGCAATTCCAAACAAAAAATTTGGCTTGAAAGACATGAAAAAATATGGTCAAGGAGACAAGGATTGGACTGTTCAAGCCGTTTATCCGGTATTTAAATCATTTTCTCTTCTCCCTATGATATTTGATTGCAGACATCCGATTCAAACAAGTTTTTGGTTTTTTTCGAAGCGTGGACACCCGATACAGGATGTGTGAGAACTGCAAAAGAGCTCAAAAATAGTGCACCCAGAATGGTTAGAGTTTTCCAGTTTGATTTCTGAAAATCTTTTTTTCCAGCTCGAAATGTGTAAACAACGTGCAAAGATTGTTCAAGCCCTGGAACGAAAAACTGGAAAATGTTTCAGTCCGAACTTTGAAACACTCAGATCGAATCTCAAGGCTGCATTTTGGGTGATGGAAGATATCTCTTATTTCTATAATATGTTGTGAGTTTTAATAGTTTTTGTTGTAGAAAAAGATAAACTCATCTTTGTTTTTTTCAGTCAATTCAATCATAATATGGCGCCAGTGTTTTATTTAACCAGCGATCCAGTAATGAAGAAGTATCCAAAACACACTGTGAGTTTTTTTTATTCTATCATTGTATGGATACTTCGTGGCGAAGTTTATTCTAGTCGAATAATGGCTCTTGTAGTTATTTTTCTATTATGTCATATTCTCAGTTCCTTGACCGAAACGTTGTCGAGCAGAAGGCCAGAAATGCGATAATGAAAAATCCAAAGTCGCAAAATATCAATTTACTAATGGAAGAAGTGCTTGCCAAAAATCCAAAGCTGATAAAAGACATCAAACGCAGCTCTCCATGTTCATCGAAGGATTGTAAATGCAACGCAAGAGAGATTTTTGTCTATAAAAATGCGGTTGATACAAAAAATGCAGTAAGAATGCATTACAACAAGAATGGAAAATTGATGGTTCAAACTGAAAGACACAGATATATAATTGAGTGTTCGGATGCTTGCAATTGCGATGAGTCCTGCCCAGCAAGAACAGTTCAGGTATGTATGTTTTGGAAATATATCCAACATTCTAGTTAGAGTAGGTCTTAAAATCGAATAAAGGCCAAAAAAATTTGTTTAGTCATCAGATTAAATTATTGAATTTTCAGCGTGGTCAACAAATTCCTCTCGTAGTTAACTACGAAAGCGATGGAAAGGGGTTCGGTGTGCGTGCTGGAAAATCCATCAAAATTGGGCAATTTATTGCCGAATACACTGGAATTGTTAGTTTTCATATTGTTTCGTTATTCAATTTTGCATCGTATTTCTATTTTTAGGTGAGAATGACGCGCGATAAGAAGTTCAAGGATGACACTTATCTTGCCGAGTGCAGCTCTGTCTCGCAAAAAATAGCAATTGATTCGTTGGAAAAAGGGTAAGATTTAAAAAAATTTCAACAACCAAATTGTTATCGATGTTTTTTTTTCAGAAACGTGGCGCGTTTCATCAATCATTCGTGCGCAGGTAACACGATGTTTGTCACGGTACACAGTCGTGTCCGTGAAGATGCACCGTTGGTACCGCGTATCGCTGTGTTTGCCACCAGAGACATTGCAATGGGCGACGAGATCACGCTCAGTTATTATGAAAGAGAACAACTCAAAAAAGCGGCCAATGACCGGAAGAATAGAGTCCGATGCCAGTGAGTTTAGGGTACAGGGTTTATTCATATTTTTGGAAAAACAAAATTAATTTACGTAAAACGTAGAAACACCTCTCAAAGCCCATTCAAACTTTTTTTCAGTTGCCAAGCATCAGAGTGCCTCGGATGGATTCCAACAGCCTGATTTTTCTGTTCAATCAATGTCTCATGTTTTCATATTTGTTGGACCCCCATAGAAATTCACAATTATGTATTTCAACTTCTTTGTATTTATTTGTTTTATCTGTCTTTTTTCAGTTCATAATATCATTTTCTAGAATGATGCACCAACACCGATGTGATAATATTTCCATTTTTTTTCAATTTCAAAATCTTTCCCACTTCTTCTCACTGTCCCACTTCTGTTCATTGTTTCACTTTTGTTCACTGTCCCACTTCTGTTTAGTGTGCAAAATCATAAATTTTTGGCCAATCAAAATGATAGTTCTTTGTTCTTAATTTTAAAACCTTCCGCTTTTTCAGTTCCAGCTCTCTACAAAGTTCCATTAATTTATATATGAATGACTGCCAGGTGCCGAGTTGCATCCCAATTCATTGTCTCCAGCTGTTTCTAAAACCTGTTTTGAATTTTCGATTCATATTTTGACACTGGAAAATTGATAGCTCATAATTACAGAAATAATAGAGAAATGTTCACTGTCGTAAAAAGGAGCAGTCAAACTTCTGTGATAGTGTATTGTATTGCTGGTTCCGATCCAATTTGCTGCAGAACATGCAAAATTTCTGACAACTTGAACATCTGTTGCTTTGAAGTAGTTTTGTTCACAACAATTGCCTGAACATCGACAATCGTGAAGTGAAAATCACTCGCCAACGGTATTCAAGTCATTTGTCAAATCAATATAAAATTCGTATATTTATGGGTGACTTTGCAAACTGATTGAGTTTAAATAACAAAAGTTTTTTATGGTTTCACATGGGATAATTCATTTTCTTATTTTAAATTGAATAGCAGTTACAATAAATAGCGAATAAAATGGAATAACAAAGAGAGAAATGGTTGAACAAACAGAAAACCATCCCTGTGAAAAATGAAGAGCAGCATGTTCGCTCTATCGAAAACCCGCCGCTTGTCTTTCATTCAAATATGTGTGTATTTTTCTTCATCCGTTGTATTTTTCATATTCTACACTCGTTTCTGTTTTTTTTTCCTTTCATTTTGTCAAACTCAACGTTGTCTTTTTTTTTGGCTAAATTGCAATTTTGCATAAAATTAGTTTTTCTGCTTACCGTACCTTCTCCTCAAACATAAACAATTTCAGTATGGAACCAAGTTCAGCAACAGCAACAACAACAACAGTAACGACAAAATCGGATCTTAATGCGCGTTTGGAGGATATGAGAAGAAGGAGAGAAGTTGCAAGGAAGAAGAACTGGCAAAGTGTTATGGAGGAAGACGAGCGTAACAAGCTCCCCAAAAATCACGAAGCTAAAAAAGAACGCGATCAATGGCAACTTAAAGAGTTGAATCATAAAAATGCCGCAGAAGAAAAAGAATTGGAATCTGAAAGGTATGCAACTCTGAACATTGGAAAATGTGGATATAATTAGAAATTTTTATCACACTACTTATACTATAAAATTATTTTTTCAGGCTGAAAGCACTCGAATTGACAGCTGATGTGGCTACAAAATTGGTTGAGTGCCGAAAACGCAAAATCAATCCAGATGAAGGATTTTCATCCTATGAAAATATGACAATTAGGCAGCACACAAGATTGACAGCGGCGCTCGATCCCGATTTGGATAATTATAAGAAAATGCGCGAATGTATGGATGGATCCGATTTCTACCCGGCCGCCCACACAATCATCCACGGCACTCATTATCCTACAACAGATGCGATGGACAAGCTCGCCAATTTTGTGAAAGGACAAGCTGAAAGAAGGGAGCATTATCATCGCCGCCGGTTTCATGATCCAGACGCAGCGGTTGGATCTATCAATGAAAGAAACAACGAATTCAACAAAAAGCTCGAAAAATATTATGGGAAATATACCGAAGATATCAGAGAAGATTTGGAACAAGGTTCATTAAAATAAATAATCTTCTAATCAATTTTTTCACCTTCATTTTATTCAACAAAATTTTAAAAATTGAAGAACTTTTTTGTGAACAACATGGATATAACAATAATATGTAAAAGAGGTGGATAACGACGGACAACGGTCGTTGTATCGTGAATTCCACCCTCTAAATCAACACTTTCTGATATATTTTCCGCCAATATGTCGTACTTCCTCTGAGAAATCTTAGTTTTCTTCCGGTATTTGGGCTCTTTCTTTGACGAATTTTTGCTCAACATCAAAAATCTGAATTCTTACTGGGCATTACCGATGAAGTAATGTTTTGCACTAAGATTGTACTATTGTATGGTGTGTAGTTCTCTTTGCGCGCTGTAAAATTTAAATGCGTTTGCATCATGAAGTATCGAATTCATCAAATATCAAACTCACTTCAGTCTGCGAATGACGAAATCAAATATTTGGGGTGTATCCAACAAAATTTCAATATCTGGATTTCTCATCCATTCTTGTTATTTCTTCACTTATTGATGAACGCCCGGAAGAAAACTCAATTGTGTCATTGGTTCTTGGTGAATTTATTGACTCAAGCAGTAAATCGATTCAAAAAATAAATTGTGTAATCATTTGTTTTGAAGTACTTGGATGAAAATGTCTGAATATCCAAAGTAGATATTCTTGTTTCAAACCACTGATAAAATCGTATTTTGCCATTGAGGCTGGGAAAAATTATTCTTCATGAAAATTCATTGGAAAATATTGTTTGTCATAAAATCTCTCCCATTGATCAAATATTGAGCAAATTTTGTAACTATCATCGTGTTTGAGCATGGTTGTAAGACTCGAGTTTCAGTTGTCAGTGTTATTTATTGACAATTTGATGTTTATCTCAAATTTTCTGTTTTTTTAATGAATCTTTATAAATATGAAGTTCATTTCCGAATCGAAATTTCAGTTGTTTTTATTTTTACGAATTTGTTCGCAAACTTCTAGAATCCATTTTCATTTCCAAATTATTTTTTTTTGACGACATATAGTATTTTTGGAATCAGTATATTTGCTCTACCGCACTTTTTTTCTCCTGTCCCTGCGAGCTTTTTTCCTCTGCACCCTCTTCTGTTCTCCTTCTTTCTCGCACTGTTTATTAGTTCTCATCGTGTTTTTTTTTGTTTCTTTGCTAGTCTGAAGTTCTTCATTTTCCAATAAGATTAAAAAAAAACACAATTAAATTTTTCAGATTATGGCCAACACAAAGTTCTGGGTTGGTTTATTTTTGGTGTTAGCTTGGGGTGCGTTGACAGTGGATTTTCGGGATCAATTATCGATCAATGACACGTTTATTCATTTGATAACTGTAAACATGTTTCTAGTGTTATTGATCTATCCACCAGAAGAATTCATCAGAGGTAGGGAACTTTTTTCGTGGTTCAAACAACATGTTTTTTCAGCTTTGGACTTCAGCTTTGAAGGTGTCATCAAATGTTTCCAAGTTAAACGCGAGTTCCTAGAATATACCTGTCACAGAATTCTATGTTACCATTGTGCTCTTTTTCTATTCCCCTTGGGTGAGTCTGCAATATTATCATTGAATAAATTAACTCTGGTTTTTCAGCAAACTCCGGTTATTTTCTTCATGGTCAATTTTTTATGAAAGGATCAAGCAGGAGGTTCCATCCCAAGTTCGACCATCCTCATCTGTACTCCGCGATTTTTCTGAGCAGTCTTATAGGTAATTTTCGAATCAGTTATTTGCCAAAAAAAATTTTTTTTGGCAGGAATGATTACCTACTACTACATTCATTCCGATTTCAAAAAATGGAAAATCTTCAACACCATCCAGGAAATACGAGAAAATGGAGTAAACTCGCCAAGTTTCCGATTCGACATGAGAAGTTCTTATATGATTAACATATCGAGTGAGTTCAGGACAAATATGGTTAATTTGCAAAAAAAAAAAAAACAAAACATTCAGAAACATTGAATAAATCGATCTGTATGGATGATCAATATTTTCTGTATGTCACAAACTTTTCATTGGTTGTTAGCCCAATAAGCGATGTTACGATTACTGTTGTTGATGTGAGAATGCTAACGGTGAGTTGACCATTTGTTGAGGAAGTTGCAAAAAAAAATTGACGTGGAACAATTATAACGTACACCAGAAGGGCGCCGCCGGCTTCGCCGTCGTCCACCTTCTGGGTGTTTCTGCTATAACTGATTCTCCTTTTTTGGACGGGAAAATCAAATCCTATAAAAATACAAAAACAAATGAGTTCTTTCCTTCGCATCCATATAGTTCTTTTTCACACAAAACTTTTCACGAAGAACTTATAACTCATTTTTTCTCGGAAAAATTCTTTGTGAGTGAAGAATCACTGATGATTTAAATATTTAATTTTTAATGAAATACTTCAATTAATTATCAAAAAAGTGTTGTGATTGTAAAGTTAAAATGAAATTCATGAAAAGTGAAGTGGGGCGTTCAGAATTTTCGTTTTTTTTTCCAAAATTCAAATTCGCGCCCGTTTGCCTTAGCGCCCGCTTGCCCTTTCGCTCGTCTGCACTTTCACCCGCGCCAATTTGCCCTAACGTCCGTTCGCCCGTTTGCCTGTTCATTACTGTTTATAACGTTATTACAACAGAAAACGTGAAACAAATCGAACCAAAGAGGGAACGGGCGAAAGAGCGAGGGTGAAAGAACGATCGGGCGTGAGGGCAAGCGGGTAAACGGGCGAAAGGGAGTTCAACAACCGGATCTTCTTGTTTTAATGATTTTGAAAATTCTTCCAGTACTCTGGTAGAATTTTTTTCTGCATCCGATTGGTCTATCAATTTGAACCATATAAAAAGATCCGTCCCTATTCATTATTTGTCACTTTCAAAATATTTTAAGGCGTAAACGGGAAGCTCTGAAATACCTTTTTTTTCTACTCGGTGTTTTTTCATGCATAATATGAGCATGAAATGAGAAGTACAATCAACTGAACTCAAAATGGACACACCGGAATTATTCACAATTTTTGGCATAAAACATCTTCGTTTTTGTTTTCAGTGAACATTGCCACATTTGGTTAATTTAACATGCAATTTTCGGTTACTGTTTATTCTGAAATTTGACGCCAAAACACGCTGCAGGTGTATACACGTGTACGGTAGGTGTATGCAGAGTACGGTGGCAGCGCCAGAAAGACGCTACACGCTGCAATAATCAACCAACTTTTGCTTGCTGGCCGATTTCTGTTGTTCGATGATTTTTTTGAAACACCGTGAGGTCACGTTCCGAACTTTTAAAGTTGACTTATGAACGCGCAACCACAAATTTTCGAAAAGCAACTTTCCAATTAGTATATAGGTAAGATGACACATTTTCACGTTTATTTAAAAAATATGCTTTTTGAGTGAAAAAAATTTTTTTGAACGTTTTACAATAGCCATATGCTCTCTCAAAAATTACAAGAAAAAAAATTATCGCGTACAAATTTGCAACCGAGCAGAAAAAAAAATGTGGAGGAACGTTCTGGAACTCTTATAATCATATTTTCACACGTATTTTTTGCAAAATTCCAAATTAATTGAAGACCTTTAAACAAAGGAGTTTGATAGCTCACAATGTGTGCAATATGAAATTAATCTATTAGATACAAAGTCTAGTTTTAAATGAAAAAAAAATTTCAGTTCAGGGAAGAAGACCAAGATGAGCTAAATCAAATTATAAAAGTCGAAATATCATTCAACGACAGTTCTATTTCACCAATCATCTTAGCACTTCGAGGATCTACTTTCCAAGAGATTTACAACCAGCACGTGGTTAGAATAACCGTGCCAGAAAATGTGCAACTTCAACAAAATGTTTCTGACCGATTTGTTGCCGCTTTCACATCTCGAGTTAAAGAGAATCAAATTTGTCGAGGAAACGAGGAGATTGACTCATGTTTTGGATGTGGTGGGAATGGTGAACAAGTGGTTCTTCGAAAGAATTGTGATAACATTGGTGACAAGGTTTATGAGAATATAGCTGGAGAAACTGTCGGAATACCGGGTTGTGAAGAGTGTAGATGCAAGCCGATGTGGTGTGTTTCGTGTATGGCAAGAGTATTCCTAGCAAAACAACCGAAACTGGAGAAACATCGATGGTTACATGGTGTTGGAAACTGTCCAACTTGTCGGTAAGTAAATATTTTTAATTTCAAGGATTGAGACAAAACGTGCAAAACATTTATTGTTGAAATTTTGACACCGCTGTTTTTGTGGATTCATGTGAAATTTTCAATGAAATAATTTCCCATAAAAGTTCAAATTAATCAGAAGATTGCAAGGTTTTTAAAATTGCCAAATCTAAAACTATATAAATTTTTTATAAAATTTTCTAATCATTTTCGATTTTTCAATAAATTTCAGCTTATTTGAACTCTATTCAAAACAAACCTTAGTCCTGTAGAATTACACTATTTTTCGAAACCAGACGTTGTTCAAAAATCGGTTGGATCAACCAAAAAAAAAGTAGATAAATTTCTGGAAAATTTCATGTTCTCTCATTTTGAACTTTTATATCCTAAGTTTAAACAAGATATGTTCTTACCGTTGCATAAAACCAAAAAACACCTGAATATTTCTCGGCTCAATATTTTTTTTTGAAAATACCAATTTCATTATTTTTTCAGGAAAACGTTCTGTGTCAGCGATGTTCAACTATATGAAAATATCATTTAATTCGGGTCTTTTTTCTAATCCGTGATGTTCTTCTTGCCAGATTGTTCCATTATTCTTTCCTTTCAATTCACTGTGATATTAATTTTCCGTATTTTTGTATATAAATGTTTGATGTCCAATATCTTCAAAAATTCACTTTCCATAAAAATACCAAATATGTACATATAATTTGGGTCTGTCTATCTTCTTTATCGTCATTCATTCAAAAATTATTGATAAAACAAGTGATATATCCCGAAAAATGTTTCGAACGAACGACGATTATAATCAGCAACAGCGACGCAAACCTAGAATGATAACTGGATTTGGAAAAGATGAGAAAAAGAAGGAGGAATCTTGTTATTGTTGTTGACCTCCGCGTCGTTTTACTCCGATTCGAGGGGAGCGACTGACTAATTTATTAATCATTTTAACATTTAACGAATGGTTCAAGGATTTTCTTTGTTTCAAAATGAGGGTTTTAACATTGTTTTCGTCAAGTAACGAATACGTAACAATTAACAAGATTTCTCTGTTTTTTTTTTCATTTTTTTGTGGTTCACAACAGTTTGTTTGTCGGTAATATTGAAGTTGTAAATTATATAATGAAAAAAATGAAAAGGTGGTTTTTTTCGTCTCCACTAGATTTTCAAAATATTAGTAACCCTATCTTTTTTTCAAGAATGATAAAAATTATTTTTCTGGTTTAATGCTAACAATGAATTTTCATGTTTTACATTACTGAAAAAAACTATTCTCAATGCATTCATTATTTTTAGCAAATTGTAAATTAGGAATTAAATTTTTTTAAAATTTCTTTCAACTTCGAAAATCGTGAATTTTTTTCGGAACTTTCATTCATGCTTCAACTTTTGTTTTCATGAGAATGAAAAGTTTTAAAAGTTTATATCGGAAATGTGTGAGAAACGTTCTTGTGCTTTTTTAACCCTATTTTCTGAATTGTTTGAATAAAAAAAGTTACAAAAAATTAAATTCAATCAGACAAAAACGATATTCTAGGAATTCTAGGTCTATTCTAGGTCTAGGAAAACATAACAGAAATCTTACATGCTACAGGAATTTCTTTAATTCTTTTTTTTCAAACTGTATTTTCATTGCAGATTCACTTGTTTTGTCACTCCAAATTAAGCTGTAACTATCGACAATTCCGAGTTATTATGATTGAGTTTCCCATATCTGACCATTTTCTGTACTACATTCTTTGTTTCCAACAAGTTATTTGATATGATACCACTAAAAAGTAATAAAACTCTCTTCAACCCGAGATGCAATCATGTCTATCAAGCAAGTTTCATCCTAACACTCGAACACTAATCACAAATCTTGTTTTATCATTTTTTTTATCATCTTCAAATTATTAGACAATTTCTTGTTTTTTGTTCTCTTTTTCTATTTGGAAAAACATTTTTGCAGATCCTGAACTTGAGCTTGAATGATATTGCTGAAATGGAGAATTTGATTGACCTAGAGTGAGAAATAATCTATAGAGTTTGTTTAGAAGATTTGAAATATGTTTCAGAGATCAATCGGAGGCTGCCATTTCGCAAGTACTTCACGAACGATTCCAGGAGAATAAGTTTTGTACCAAAGCTAGTGATGTTCTTGTAGCTGTCAATAGTTTCACAAAACCTACCGAAGATGCGAAGATTAATGATAAACTGTCACCAAACAAAAACTCGTGAGTTTTCTGTCTAAATTTTTATGTAAGGTAATGTTTCAGGCATATCTATGGGGTGGTGAGAAATGCATTATCAGCAATTGTCAACAAAACATCAAGAGCAGAAACAATTGTGTTTAATGGCGAATCTGGGTCTGGAAAATCCCACAATGCTTTCGAAGTTTTGAAATTTCTCGCAAATCAATGTAATTCGAAAATCGAACCGAAGCACGTGGATGCTGTTCGAGTGGTATTGAAAAGCTTCGGATGTGCGAAAACTCTCAAGAATGATGAAGCTACGAGATTTGGATGTTCTATCGATGCTCTTTTCCAAAAATCGCAATTTTCTGGAATACAGTTGAAATATACGGTTCCACTCGAAGTAACAAGGGTTGTTTCGCAGAAACAAGGAGAAAGAAACTTCAATATATTTTACGAAATATATCATGGTTTGAATGATGAGGCGAAGTCGAGTTTTGGTATTCGAGAATTGCAAAAATTCTTTTATATCAATCAAGGAAATCAGACAGAAAATATTCAAACCGATGAAGACAATTTCGATGTGTTGGATAAGGCTTTTGGAGTTCTTGGATTTTCCGAAGATTATCGATTGAGTATCTATCGAATTGTTTCAACCATCTTGCATATTGGAAATGTGTATTATCGTACCAAAAGAGTGAGTTGAACAAATAATTAACAACAATAATACTTCCAAATTCTAAACAATAATTCCAAATTCTGGTGTTTCAGTTTTTTTTTCGAATTCTAAGAAAGGGATATTATTTCAGTCAAGATTGTTATATGACGTTTTGCTTTTCAATAAATTCTTGTTCGATTTTTCGTGACAGATTTTTTGACATTTTTTTCAAACTCAACTTCTTTTTATTGTTTCGAATTTTCAAAAGTGTCAAAAATTCTTCTAATCATCGAAACATTTTATTCTTATTTTTTGGATCCTACGCTTCGAAATAAGACGAATTTTTTTCAGGTCTTTTATATATAACATTTTAATACATTGAAATCAGCTCAATTTTCCAGAATCTATCTTCTGATGTGGAAATTGTCGAAATCGCCAACTCAACTGAGCTGAAATGGGTGTGCTTCTTGTTCGAAATAAACTATGATCAACTCGTTGATGCATTACTTCAAAGAACTGATGACAGTAGTTCGATATCTCTAGACGCAGCTCTTGATAACAGAGATTCATTTGCAATGCTTCTATATGAAGAGTTATTCAAATGGATATTGACTCGAATCAACATTCAGTTCAAATCTCCACAACATACTGCAACAATTTCAATCATTGATAATTATGGATTTGAACGCTACAACAATAATGGCCTTGAAGAATTTTTGATAAACAGCGTCAATGAGAGGATCGAAAATCTATTTGTCAAATACACATTCCACGAACAACTAGTGGATTATTTGAAAGATGGTGTCAATGTTAGTTACACTGTGCCAAATAGCATTGAAAACGGCAAAGTTGTGGAGCTCCTCTTCAAAAAGCCTTATGGTCTTTTACCACTTCTCACTGATGAATGCAAGTTTCCAAAAGGAAGTAATGAGAGCTATTTGGAACGTTGCAATTTGAACCATATGGATAGAAGTTCCTACGGAAAATCAAAAAATAAAGATCGTTTGGAGTTTGCTGTTCGACATTGTATTGGTTCAACTTGGTATTCAGTCAATAACTTCTTTCGAAAAAATAAGAGAAGTGTTAATGGTAAAATCATCAAAGCTTTGTGCGAGAGTAGAAATGCGGTTAGTTAGAAATGGTCAACTTGTCTGAACGTTTCTTTCAGGTTATATCGATGCTTTTCCGTTCGCTTGATGTGAAAAAGAACTCAGATTATTTCGTTTCACAAACACAATTGATTATGAAAGGAGTCCAGGAAATTTTGGAAAAAATCAACAAGTAGGTTATATATTGAAAACATTTTTCCTCATCACTTTAAAAAAATGTGTTCAAGTTGAATGTTGAATGTTATTTTGACAAACATAAGCTGTTCAGAATGAATAAAATACATACACTGGTAATACTGTTTTTTTTTATTTCACTTTCTCGATGCCTGTCTGTGAATTGAAAACTGAAGTCAATCTTTAATTCAAAAATTGAAACAAGTGAATAAAAAAAAACATAATTTTGGTAGACGTTTATGTTGATTAAATATGTGTGAAACTATTTTCTCTAATCAACTTTTCATTATTTCCAGCTCTCACACTCAATTTGTTCGATGTATTAGAAGTAATAATGAGCGAACCCCAATGAAATTTGACATTCCAATGGTTAATCGACAAATAAAATCTCTTCTCCTCTCTGAAGTTTTACACTTCCGAAAACGTGGATATCCGATCAGAATTCCTAAACGAACTTTCGCTCGACAATATCGATGTCTTTTACCAGGAGATATTGCAATTTGTCAAAATGAGAAAGAAATTATTCTGGATATTCTTCAAGGACAAGGTGTCAAATATGAGAATGATTATAAAATCGGTAAACATGTTTCTATTAAATATTAGCCAGGACATTTTTTTTTAGGAAACGATTATGTCTTTTTGCGAGAACGGTTGGCTGATCGCTACGAAGCTCAACAGTTCAATATTTGTCATGATGCTGCAATTATAATTCAGAAGAATATGAAATGTTATGTTGCACAAAAACAGTTTGAGAAAAAGAAAAAAGCAGTGATCAAGTTACAAGCTGGTTTGAGAGGATGGAAAACTCGAAGAGATTATATTATTCAAAGAGAGGAGATGTTGAAAGCTTTGGGAAGAACTACAAAGAAAAATAAACGACTGGAAGCATATCATCAGGCTCTCGAAGAAGATATATCAGAAAAGGTAAACACAGATGTGATTTTGGCGAAAAATAAATTTCCAAGAATGTTTGTTTATCGTAGATATTTCGTTTCATCTATGAAACTAAGTTCTTGGAATGTTCGATAGTGGAATTTTTTAAATTTCTAGATGCAACCTAGCACTCTTGTTGGATATATTGACATTGATGAAAAGGCTAAGAAGATTTTGGAACGACCACCTTCAGATAATAACAACGAAGCAACTCATATCGTCAATTCATACCTTTCAATTCCAATCAAAACTTATCTCCCAAATATGAAAAGTATAAGTCTTCAACAATATGCTGATGAAAATTTCAAAGGACATCTTCTCGAACCGCGCCGAGAACCAATAATGACACCATTCCTCCATAAAGAATCAGAATATGACTTCCGACTGTCGGTTGAAATTTTCAAACTAGTTTTGAAGTTTATGAATGATCGAAAATTGAAACAAACGCAAAGAGATGGTTTGGGAAGATACATTGTGAAACAAGGAATTGCGAATCCATGCCAACGAGATGAGATTATTATTCAAGCTATCAATCAACTTCACAATAATAAAGATCGAGTGGCTGTGGATCTTGGTTGGAAGCTTGTTCAAATGGCGATCTCAGTCTATCCACCAACTGAGAATATTATTCCAATGCTTATCGGGTATGTCATAATTTTTGGGGAAAAACATTTATCAAATTGTCTTCAGAATCTTCAATGAACAATCAAGTCCTCTTAAAGATCAATTATTTTCAACATTGCAACAGAGATTGAAAATTTATGATAGTGAGGTAATGAAGTATCAAATAAAGATAAAAACAAATAAACAACAAATATTATTCTAGATCAGTCGAGAGCTCCCTCCATCCGATTTGGAACTTCATGCAACTCCCGCTGCTTTCAACACAGTCGCTGAAATTGAATGTTATGATGGTTTGAGTTATGATCTACATATCAATCCATGGATCACAACTAATGAGGCTGCTGAAAGAATTCTGAGACAAAGAGGAGTGGGAATCTCACTCGGGTGGACAGTTGAAGTCGAAACACCAAGTCGAGTCTACGCTCCAGCGGGAACACATTTTCTTCATGATGTTTTCTCTCATATTGATGGAATGGATAGTGGAGAGAACATATTTTTCAATTTCCCACCAGAAAAACTGATCAAACAACAACCAAAAGTGAACTCTCCGACACCGACTACTCCGATTTCAACACCACAACCAACCCGAGCAACAACACCGAAAGAATACCCAACACCGGAAGAATGGATAAATCGCCTTCCACAAACGACTACACCGATTGAAAGACCACCTAACTCTAGAAAAACGCCTGTTGAAAGACCACAGAGCGCCAGAAAAACTCCGGAAGATCGTCCAATGAGTCAACAGGCGATCGTATTGACAAGAATGTCAACACCAGTCACTCCAGAATCAGAAGACTCCATTCCTCGACAGTTTGATGAAGTTGCTGAATATGCGTATACTCTACCAAACAAGAAAAAACCACAACCCCAACCAGGTATATATCAAGTTTTTAAAGAATTTAAAAAAAAATAGACCTTGCAAAAAATAAGAAAGATACTTGCGCTAATCGTTAATTTATGAAATTTGAACCTCGGTTGATTTGATATGATAAAAATGTACTTTTGAGAAACAAGTATCAATTTCGTTATTTTGCAGTTGCTGAAGAATTTTTGAAAGAAGTTGGAGTTCCTGGAAAACACGATATGATTGCCTCGCCGATTCTTCCAAGAAAAGTTTATTCAAGGTATGTTTGATTAATAAAATTATGATCTCATAGATGAGTTTCATTTTTGAAAATAGGAAACAAGATTAAAATTTTTCTAGCTTTAAGTTTTTTTTTTAGAAATGAACCACATCATGAGGAATACACACCGATGAATTTCGCACCGCCGCCAACATTCAATTATCCAACAATGATGCATTATGTTCCGATGATGGTTCCTCAACCTATGATGATGCAGCCACAGATGATAATGCAACCCCAGTTTGCATACACTCCACAGTACCCGCAAAGTATTATTTTTTAATCTATTTGAATTCACATTATATTATTTCAGTTCCACAATACACCGCACCAGCTCCACAAGACATGTTGTCACCCCAGAGTGTTCGATCATTCCAAGCGTTTGAATATCCATCACCATATGATGCAATGAGATCTCCACCAGCACAAGTTGCACCACAAAGAACTTTAAGAAGAGGAGAAATTCCGAGTCAATACTCGACGATTCGGAATATGCCAGTTCCAGAAAATACTCGAGATGTCGATCAGTTCCTTGACGCGGTTTTTGATCAAGTACTATCAAAAGATGATCATCAACGAATTGATGATTTCACAGAACATCAATTGGCTGGATCTATCAAAGGTGGAAAAAGAAACACTGTGAATTATCAACTATCTCCAAGACAACAATATGATTATTACCCACCACCCCAAAGTTATCATGAATCGCCAGTGAGAAATCGAGCCCAAAGTTTGCCGAGACATACGTCACCAAGATTTGATGGATATCAAAGAAGAGTATGTTTCAAAAAATGTTTGTATTTAAGAGGTAAAACATTTTTTTGTAGAAGTCGAACAGTGAAGAATCAACTTCTTCTGATGATTATCCAGTGTCTAGAGAAAGAACTCTTCCCAGATACAATCCAAATGGTGCTGGATATGCTCCAGAAAAACCAGTTATCATGATGATGCCAATGCGAGTCAATCGTAAGTTCAAAAAAAGTTGAGCGAAATTAATTAAAATCGAACAGATTTCTATCCTATACAAAAATCTGATCAAATGTATCTCACAGTTTTGCTTTCAAATTTTAGAAATAAAAAAAAACTTATTAAATCAGTTTTTTTTTTGAAAATGTATAGTTATAAAAAGTATGCGGTAAATGAGAGTTGTTTGAATTTGCTCAATATACTAATTTTTTGAAACGCGAAAAAATACCAAGATTTTAATGAAATTAAAAAATGTATTGAGATGTTCTTATTTCAGCAAATGGCGAAATGATTCTTTTGTCTCCAACTGGAACTGACTACAGATCACCGTCAACAATAAGAACTTCAGATAGACACAGGTATCCCATTCTGCGAAATATAAAATTCCATATACATGTTTTCATACAGAAAACCTCGAGGTGTTGAAAAATACATGGCAAAAAAATCTCCATCCGTCGATGGATATTCCAACAGACCACCCATGATAAGGTAAATTTATATTTCAAATGAAGTTCCACAAATAGTCATTTTCCAGAAGAACTCCTGATGGTATTGAACGTATTCAAATGCAGGTATTGATTTTTTTTTCTCGAAATAGAAAAAGTTGTATAACATAAGTTTTTTATCAGAAATTTTTGTTGCAAACACAATTTTTTTATCGCAGCAGTTAGATTTTCACCTTTGCATGTTTATTTATTTACTTACTTCCAGAGAAATGTTATACTTAAACTTTTTTCTCTCATTTGTTCGCAATGAGTTTGAATTCTATTTGAAACTATATGTTTCTTATCAAATTGAATTTTTTTTGAACAAAATTTTTTGATATTATATGCTTTTTTACATGGTTTTCTTTATCAAACATTTTTTCGGCGATAGAATAGTAAAGAGATGATGTTTTTTACGAGCATATTGGAATTTTTCAATTCTATTCTCCAATTTATTGCGTCGATTGATTAAAACATTTTGTTTCTAGACACAATCGCCGATTGGGAGAAAATACGAAACTGCTTCGAGAAGAGAATCGCGGTCTAGAGACAGGTAAGAAAACTTGGGCTCTGCGAATCATTTGTTCAAGTTTTATTTAAAATGGGTTTCAATTTCATGCTATGTATTTTTTTGTATATGATTTTTGATTTATTTTTGAATTCCAGTATAAGACTCTCTGGTTTAAAAATAACCTGTTAATTTTGAATTAGCCATTGAAAAAATTAGGTATTTTATTTTTAATGAAGTTTTATAACGAAACGATTTCAATAAATTTTTACAGCAACTGAGAGAATCAAAAACTAAGTAGGGGTGATTTTTCTAATTTTTTGCTGTAACAAGAAAATTTGTGAAAGAGTTGTTTAGTTTCTTTATTAGTATACGTTTTAGATTTTCTTTGAACAAAAAAGTATGGAAAAAATTTAGACTTTAATGTCATAAATGGATTTTTTTTCTATATCTGATATTTTTAACAGAATGTATTTTCAGCAAAATTTAATGGTGTTCATATATTTTTGATTTTCTGTGCATTTTTTGTTTTTTGTAGTTTTATTCGTATGAATAATACTTCTATTCACATTTTTGTAATGAGTAGGTCATTTCCGAAACTGGTGTTTTTTCAAAAACTAATTTTTAATATGGCGTTATCATCTAAAATTCTCCAAGTTTTCAATTCAGTTTAAATTTTGTATATTTCAGAATGGATGCTCCAATGATAACTCGTCAGATGCCACCACGAATTGATTACCATTACCAAAATGGGAAATCTCAACAAGCACAACAACACAATCTCAACTACAGATCACCATCTCCAATTGCAGCTGAAAGACGAGGATTGAGCCGTCTTCCAATCGATACTTACGTTGAGCCAATTGTCAAAAGTTCAGCAAACAATTCTGAGCATTTGAATCCAAATCGATTCGATCTTCATGAACAAAAAGCTATAATTCGAGCAGAGAAAGAGAAGTCGAGAGATGCTTATAATAAACTCAATAATCAATTGAAGGTAATTTTGAATTTTGTATTAATGTATTATTAACATGCACATCTAATAGAAACTACCACCACCAATTGATAATGTTCGTGTTATTCGAAAATCTAACCCACCATCTAATCAATCAGCACCATCACCAGTACCATCTGAGCCAATTATAGTAATTGAACCATCGGTAACATATCAACAATTTTCCCTAAAAATAACATATAATTTTGCAGCCACCTGCTCAACCCACTCCTCAACCACTGCGTGAAGAATGGCCTGTTGAGCGTGCTCCAGAAACTCAAGAAAGAATCAGAGGATCATTCATCAGTATGTTTTTCTAAGAAATTGAAAAAGACTTCGATTAACCCAGAATTTTTTAGAAGAACCAGCACTCCCTGTTCAACGATCGCAACCTATTATCGAAAAACCTGCGGTCAAATACGTCAAAGCCCCATGGAAACTTACAATTCGAAAAGAAATGTTCTACCCGGGAGAAGTTTTGAATGATATCCAAGTCATCGATCAAGTATTTGCTCAAATTGTTGGAGATTGCAAAAAGTCATATCCATACCGAATTAGTCTTCAAGATAGACAACAAGTAGAAGAAGTATTGAGTAAGGCTGAAAGCTTGTGCGATAAGAAGCAAAACTAGTTATTACAGGATTCAACCTTGTTCCACCATCGGATTTGAACGATCAAACCAAGATTCATCCAGATGTGAAAGTTCAAATTATCGAAAAAGCCAGAAGGTGGCCTTTGTATTTCAATCAAATTTATGAAGTCGTTGAAAAACGTCCTGATGAATCGATTGGTGTTCTTTTTGCTATTTCGGAGTACGGTATCAGATTGGTCATTCAAACTCCACATGATATCGAACACCCATTGAAGGTTCAAGATTTCTTCCCGTTAGTTAACTTTTCACCAAAGTTTTATCAATAGATGTCACTTTTTAGATTCGAAATTATTGTTGATGTTTCCCTAGAGGCTAATGATATTCTCGCATTCCACGTGAAACATGAACATGAGGATAATGCTTATTCAACAATTCGTGTCAAAACAAATCAAGCTATTCAAATCAAAAAGACACTCGAAAAATGTATCAATGGGGGAGCTGTTTCGGTAAGAAGGATATAAAATATATTTAAAAATACAGTTGTTTCATTATAGAAACGTCGTTTGGTAAGAGCATTGGATGACTATGTTACTAATGAAGTGAATCATTTGTCTTTCAAAAAAGGAGATATTATTGAATTGGTAAGTATGAAAGTTTTTTATTGAAAGAAAAATGCTGAGTAGCCTCACAAAAAAAAACTGTGCCAGGATTCAAGTAATGTTTCTACATCGGATACCTCTTGAAATTTTATGAGACAGTTCTCTAGATAATTTCAAAAATTATTGACTTCCCTGTACAAAAATTCTTATGATAACTGTTCTTGTAAAATTTATATGAACAATTTCGATCTCTCAAATTTGAGAAATTATGAAATACACAGTGTTTATTTTTCGCCTTTCCGATGTTCATAGATTAACTGCTCTGGTATGAAACCGATAAAAAACACGAAATGATAAACTATTTTAGGAAAAGAAGACCCGATTCACCGCTGTTTGACCTTTTTTCTTTATTTAATAACTGTAAATTGAAGGTTAGTAGTATGAGAATTTTTAAACTAAAACTTTTTATTTCCAACTGATCGGGTATTTTCGAACATTGAACCTCAAAACAATATATATTCATAGCTTTAACAACATTTCATACATATGTCATGATTTTTTCCAGCTACCATCACCAGAAGGAGAATTCCCACCAAGTGGTGATTGGCTTTATGGCCGCATTGAAAACCGTTTTGGATACCTTCTTCTGCAATATATTGATTTAAGCTATGTTGATAACATCAAACCCCTCAAATTTGAAACAAACAACAATAACAACAATGATAATAATGTTCAACTATTTGATGACGAAGTTCCATTCTCAAGTGAACGTTATACTATGCTCGATTTTGCTTCAAAATATTTCCGTGGTCCAAAAGAGCAGAAAAAACAACGGCTTGATGATTGGACGTGGGGTGAAATCGCTCAAGCTGTCAAGTTCAGTGATAAACCAATCACTCAATCATTGCTCAAAGATCTAGGACCGGAAGAGAACAAACACGCAACTGAAATTTTTACAGCTATTTTGAAGTTCATGGGTGATGAACCTTTGAAGAAATCAGAATCAATTACCGATATGGTATTCAAAATTTTGATAATTTGCCATCGCCATCCAAACTTGAGAGATGAAGTCTACTGCCAACTAATCAAGCAGACCACAAGCAATATCTCTACTAAACAAGATAGTGCTATCAGAGGATGGAGACTATTCACAATTGTGACATCTTATTTCCCATCCACCTTGACTCTCAAACCATATCTTCTCCAATACCTCTCTGAGAACGCTGATAATCAACAACGTCTCTATCATGGTGAGTTCCTTCTTTGAACTTAAACTAATCTAAAAAAATTTTCAGGAACCGCGAAAATCTGTCAATACAACATTTTCCAAACATTCAAGTACGGTGGCCGAAAAGTTCTTCTCAACGCCCTAGAAGTTCAGCAAACAACGGTATAGTTTGTTATGATATGAATCATATATTTCTCTTGTTTTTTTATAGGATGGAAATTCTATTCGACGTCAGTCGTTTTATATTGCGCGTGATAATAATGTGATTGAAAATCTCCGAACAGTGACTGTTGCCGAAGAAATGATACAGGAATTGTGTAATTTGATGAACATCAAAAGTTTGTCAGAACAACAAGAATTCTCGTTGTGTTATACAGTCGGAAAAGGTATAAGACACAACAAATTGAAGATTGGATTGAAATGATATCTTTCTAATCAATCATCAAAACTTTGGACTAAAATAAATGTCGGAGCACATAAATTCTCTCGTAATTCTCTTGGTTTTCAAAAACCCACCGAGTCATTGTGATTTTTGAAATCCACAATCAGTTTTTTGAGCAAATGATATACCCTTGATAGTAATATTCAGATTCTGAGTTTACACAAACCATAGAATACCAAATAATTAATTTTATTTGTCACTGACTTATCGCAAGTCGTTCAGAACATTTATTTCATATCACGGTTCAAAATTTGTGTGTTTTGTGAGACGTCGAAAAAGAGCAAGAACAACAATTTTGATGAAATTCTACTGATTGTACCAGTTCTTCAAACTTGACTATGTATAGAATTACTTTAGGATAATTAGGACTATAGAATTCAGAATTCAGTAGAAAACAACATATTTATTTTCAATGTTTCTCAAAGATCAAAATACTTTCAGATAGTATGAACACGAATTTTCAAAATGTCACAAGTTTAGTCAAAAGACACAAACTTTTCAAAAAGTGTGCAAAGATACCATGTAAACATTTGCCAAATGCAAAATTTGGATAAAAAACACAAAAATATGTATATTTCAGACAACAAACTTCAATATTGCAAGAATGATGATTATATAATGGATATAATCACAGAAATGGAACATAAAAAGCTCGCATTCCAGTTCTATCTAAAGCGAACAGTTTGGGTGCATCCAATGCGTTTCGACAATGTTGCATACATTGATTCGATGTTTGATCAAGTATGATAGAAAAAACCCTTTGAAATAAATATTCTTTATTTTTTCTTTAGGTGATCGATGATTATTTGCGTGGGTCAATCATCTCTACCAATGCTTTCGGCCAATTGACTGCCACCACAACTGAAGAAATCATAAGATTGGCCGCATATCTTTTTGTGCTACTTCCTGATAGTTCGAAAAATCTAACAACGTAAGGAACAAATCATAAAATTCGAGATGACCATGTGATCAACTAAAAGTCTTGAGAAAGAAGGTTATAGTTTGATCACTAGTCGTCATAAATTCAACATAGACCATATGAAAGTTTTTGAAAACTCTAGGAAGATACTTATGACAATACTTTTTTACATAATTATTCTCGAGTAGAATACTTTCAAGGTCTATGACTTTAATGAATAACTCATGAAATTTGTATGAAAAGCTTTTCAATTAACAACATGAATCTTCTATTTTACCCTTCTAAACATCAGTTCCAACTTTTTTCTTCTTCTTTTTTCTTCTTCCCCTAGTACTACAAAAACGATAAACAACATTTTATTTTGCAGAAAAAAAGTTGAAACAATTTTACAGCAAACAGTTACCGCAAATAGTTCCGCAGTCAGTTATTGAACCAAAGCACAGACACCAAGAAGAGATGGTCAAACGAGTTGGAAATCATTTGAAGTCATTCACAAGACAACTTTCACCAGCTCAACTCAAAGCCGAATTCTTGGGTATCCTCACGCATTTGCTTCCATTTTCATACGATTATATATTTCAGAGTTACTGTCAACTTGGCCATTGTTCGGTGTTTCAAACTACAAATTGAAATCAGTCTTTGAAGAAGGTTTGCAAATACCTGAAGTGATTTTATCAATTGGTAAAGGGGGAGTCCAATTGTTGCAGCCAAAATCGCAACAAATTTTCAAACAATGGAATTATGACCAGGTTTTGATTTGTTGTTGAGAAAATGTGTAACAAAACGTTTTTTATTGCAGATCAAATTGGTTGAAAGTAAAAAGAAGTCATCTTTCAAATCGGTTCGATTGGTCACAGAAGTAAATGGAGAAGAAAGAACGCTAGACATTAAAACAGATGAGGTGCGGTCATCGGTGAAAGATCTCGATCAGTTTAATGAGAGATATGAGAAAAAAATGAGAGTTCAAAATAGTTTCGGAAGAACACATAGTTACATGATTATTTTATTAGGAATATATATTCATTGTCCTTTTGGACTAATCAGGATCTTTTAAGCAAACATAAAAACGATAGTTTCAGGTTCTCAAGAATAAAATTCATCAATAATGCGGAAAATCAAAACAGTCAGGGTGATAGAAACTCTCACAAGTCTATAAGAACTACAAATATTCAATCACAATATAAATACGAAACAATTGAATAAGTTCACAATTTTTGATGTGTTCCCATAAGATCCAGAACCACTTGTGCGAAAATCCTCAAGAATTTTTGTTTAAAAAAAGTTTTTGCAAGACGTAGAAGTGTAGTATGATAATTCAGAAGGATTTTATCCTATAACGTCTTTTCCAACTTTTTTCAAAATACATGGCTATATTTTAAAATATAAAGCTTCACGGGTCAAATTTCCTTTTATGGTACCATGAATTTAACCTTCAATTACCATTTTTGCAGGCTGACGAAATTGCTCATCTCATAGGACAATATATTTATGTGGTAAATGATCGTTTGGAAAGAAGTTCAACAGAATTATAACCTCATATCCAGAAAATTATACTATTTATCTCTATTTTATTCACTCATATACATATATACCAAATTGTTTTTATCTTATTCCATTCCAAATAATCTATGAGCCAAATTATGTGTTTTTGTAATTCTTTAAAAACTACTTGTACTATCAATAAAAGAACATTTGAAATTCGGCAAACTCCCATCGCATTTGAATATGAAAATGTGAATTCCCCGAATTTCCATCTATTTTCTCTTTCAGCCGACAAAATTTGAATAGCCAGTTAGAAAGGAGAAGAAAGTAGTACGAGATAGAGAAGAGATCAAAATATTCACACGAATTCGGCGAATAGGCCAATCGCTCACGTTTCTTTGTGTCTATTATCTTGTCACTATCTATCACCCGCATCGGGTTGAACTTATTTTTATAGCACGATCGGGGACGCCTTTTTTGAAAAGAAAGAGACTGAGAGAAAAAGAAGAATATACAATATTCTTGTTGTTGGTACAGTAGTGCGAGAAAAAGTCTTTAAAAGCGACAAATTTTGGCGGAAGAGAGCGATCATTGTTTGATCAGTTACAAAAATGAATTTCGTTCTTTACTTCATTGTTGTTATCATGGTTTTGTTTGGAGGCAGTGTTGATGGAAGGTAAGTCTACTGTAACCATCTTGTTTTTTTTTGTTTACACTACAATATTTGATAAACTATAATTCATCAATATAACTCATTAATGTTGAAAATTCTGTGATTTCTCAGAAAAAAATACAATACTATCTATTTTAGCTATGGTTTTAGGGCTAAAAACACACTATAATGTTTATTATTTTTTGAAGATTAGTTGACTCCGTTATCATTTTTTTCATCTCATTAGTATAAATGAGCACACCTTTGTACGTCACATTACGAGGGTAGCCTTGATCGATGTTTCACCTGACCCTCCGGAAATTGTTATCACCAATTTTTGTTTTCAGAAGACGCCTCGTTTCTGATGATGTTATCCTTCGACAACGACGCGAGCTGAACATTCAACAAACAGCACCACACAACACAATCTCATTCGACTGAAATTTGACTAATAATTGTATAAAAAACTAAGTCAATCAATCTCATATGCTTTAATATACTCAAGTATCAATAAAACTTTTTTTTTTAAAATTTTTATTTTATCATCGGCATTGAACGCATGCTATATGGATAGTGATAAGAAGAGCAAGAAAAACTCATACGTTCTATTTCGCTCACTTGAAATGAACAAAAAGTTATAATGCGATTACTACCTTTGAACTTAATTTTTTAATTCTGCACGCTGTTCAGATAATAATGTTAATTTAGATTATTTTCATCTATAGATTCAAACAACATGAGTTTGCATATACAATCTGCTTCTAATTCGAATGGATATATAACATCCAAAGAAATGCTATTGACGTATATCAGAAACATGTCAAAAGCGGATATTCGGAAATTATTGAGTCCTGTGAGAGAAGGAATCTTGACAGAAAACACCGTTCTGCATATGAACACACAGTGAGTTTTATATGGGATACCAAAAATCTGTTTGGAACGCTTTTTATTATAAAGATAATTTTGCTACTCGGGAACAAATATTGTCCAAAGCGTGAGATCTAAGGGTTCACAAACAAATTGTGACTAGGAAAAAATTTATGAAGTTTACCCAAAACTTCTGTGTTTTTCAGTAAATTTTTGACAACGTTAATGTTGTTCTTAAAAAAAATTCTGAAAGGTCAAAGTATAATGTGATGCTCTGTATTTTGCTTTCTATGTTTTCTGGGAGCCGAGTTTTGTTTTGTTCTAATAAAGCTCATTTTGCTTTCAGAAACTTTTCCGTAGATCATGTTGTTGTTCCAATCACTGTAGCTGAATTTTTGAAAGAGCTCAATCCGAGATGGATTCGTTGGATACACACAGGTAAGTTGACAAATTTTGAAACAACTTCCAAAATTTTGTGTGAAACGAAACAGATGTTTTCAAAAGTAACACATTCGTTCTATATTTTTTCCTGAGAAACTTAATGAAAACTCATTTGATAAACATAATCTGACTAGTTCAAAGTGTCATTACAGTTTCATTCAACGACATTTGATTCTCAAAAAAAAAAAAAAATCTGGTTAATGTTCTGTTTTTACCAGCGAACATGTCAAAGATAATTTTTGGTCGAGTCTAAATTTGGAAAAAACCGCCATTAAAAATGTCCTCGAACTGATAACATTTGCAGCACCGGGTGAAAGAGATATCGAAGATGGAATTCTTCCGTCACATGTCACTTTTGATCATCATGGTGATGTAAGAAAATGTTTTTGAAATCTAAAAAGTTGGAAAATTTCAGAATATTTCCAATGAGGTTATCATGAGTTACATAAATAATTTGGATAAACATCAAAAACGTTCTTTGTTGAATCTTATCAGAGAAGGGATTTTGACTGATGAATGTTTTATAAATGTTTCAACGCATCAAGGACCAGAACGACTACAGGTACAAAAGCATAAAACAAAACAATCAATGTATATAAAAATTGCATAACTTTTTTTTAGGTTCCCATGCCAAGAGTGGTTGAAGTGTTACGACTCGCTGAAATGGCAGACCTAGAGTTCCAAAAAGAAAAACCATTTTTATTGAAAATTATCTCCATGAAACATTATTCATCAGCGTGTTTTGAAAATGATTACAGAGCAGGTACCATGCTCCGAAATTATGTCTAAAATAACTAATATATTTAGATCTACAAGTCCGATCAATCACAGCAGCTAGATTTACAATGCCCATCTGGTATACAGTATTATTTTCGTTCATGACTTTTGCCACATTTCTTTCACATATTTGGTCTCAAGTTACAAACTATGCTGATATGCAGAATACACTTTTATTGGCAATTCCGACAATTATTTTGGTTGTATCTAGGTAATTTATCTCAATTTTCGTGGGATGTTTGATCTTGAAGATTATCGAAAAACAGAGTCCATTATTTTGGCTTTAATCTCATCTCTTCGAAGTTCTCGTTAGAGTGTTGTAGAAGTTCACAATTTTTGCTATCCTGAAAAACAAAATTGTGTTACATTTTTATTTTCATTTTTCAGTGGTCAGAACGTATGTTATCATCACAAAAATAACTTCTAATAAAACCTGGACGTTTATTTTGAGGTCATTTTATTCTTTTTTGCAACTTCTATGAGAACTATTTCTAGTAAGGCATAACTTCTGGAATTTTTTTAGAAGATCCTATAGATACAAGAATACAATAACAAACTGAAACTACAATTTCCAGTATTTTCATTGTCATGTTGCTTTACCTGAACATCTACATTGTCGGATTCCTTTGCTGTTGTGAGAATAATTTCGGCAGTCAATTAGTAACAAAAGATTTAGATTATTCACTGCTTTATATTCATTTTTGGTAAGTTTTTTTTTAAATTTATCACAAAAAAATCCAATTTCTAGCGAGTTGAATCGTTTTGAAATTCGTATATATCTTGTCAAAGCGCTGCAATTTATTCTACTTTGGTATACAATGCTCCTAGCAATGTTCGCTCATGAACATGATCTGAATATTTATCCAGAGTTAACTTGTGTGTTAACAAATGGGTTTGGTTTGATGTTGTTTGCCAGGTTAGCAAAAATGGGAAAGGGATTGATCATTCTTATACTTTACCAAAAAAAAGAGAACATTTTTGATCATGTATTTTACTTATTGCGATTTCAACTAGCATTCAACAACTTCACGAACAAATTAATCATTAAAAGTTGGATTTTTGTGACTGTGTTTTATGATACCACATGATTTTTGTATCTCTGATTCATAAGGTCATTTGCGAACAAAAAAAACTTCTGACAACCGATCAAAACCTTTTTCATTTCAGAATAGCAGAATTCTTCCGACGTTGCAGGAAAACTCGCAATGGCACGGCAATTGCGGCAAGATAATGATAAATTGTAGATATTGGTATAATTAAGTATAATACAATAATAAACTGGTATTGTTTCATTGTCCGTTAGTATAATTATTTCCTATCGGAACAATATATAAAGTGCGGAAATGTTATGCAATAGGTGTCACAAAAGAAAATGAAGCTTTCAGTATTGGTTTTTCTAGGATTTTTTGATTTTTCCGATTCTTGTATTAGAACAGATGGAAGTGCTACAACTGGTGAGTATTTTTTGGTAATGAAAACAAACTTTTTCAACAATTTTACAGCTCAGTGTTGCTCTATAAGTATTGCGGATTCTGCTTCTACTGGGAGATTTCTGTTCAATCCTGCGTTAACAAGTTGTCCCACAGAAGCCACTTTCATTTGTAGTGTTAACTCAGATGGGTCTAGTACAACAACTCAGATTATTATTGATGGAACGACGACAGTAGCAACTGGATCTGGTGGTACAAATTCACAAGTAGAACTAACTTGTGACTTGACCACTCAGCAATGGAAATATCAAGAAACGACTACTGTAACTTCAATTCGTTGCGATGTTTGAACCTGTTTTTTTTTTAAATAAAAAATTAGAAAAGCAAAAAAATCCCTCTCGTGATCAGGCCCTACTTGTTTTTGAATTTAACTGAGATTTGTTCCTGAATGTTGGACCGAGCTTCCAACGGAGCTTTCATCACCAGAGGGGGCCCGAACTTGCGACTCTGTGTGCTCAGAAGACAGGAACGTTCGCACTTAGCCACGCGGGCATAGAGAAACATGTTGTGCAGTCAGCAAAAGTAGTGTTCGTTTATAAGGCGCGAGAGAAGCAGCGGACACATATGCATATATTTTTTGTTTCTTGGATGTGGAAAATATTGTTAGAGCAGTAGAGAAACATGGAAATTTTTCCTTTTTTGTTTTATTTGCACTATAGTTTCATTCAAATTAAAAAAAAATGACTATGTTTAGCATTTTGTGGTTTTCCAAAAAGATTAGAGGTTTGAATGACATTTTCTGTGCGACTGATGAGAAAGTGGGAATTCATATAATTCACATTAAAAAACCTGAGTTCCAATAATACAAATTTTAAAATTAAGCCAACCATTTTCATAAACTGGGAGAACAAAAATTATGTTTTTAACAATAATTACCATCGCAGTTCTTATTTTTTAAATTCATTTTCAGAGCTTCAAAAGCTAAAAATCCCACAAAATTTCACAAAAATCCCTCTGGTGATAGGGTACATTGATTCTAAGCTACTTAGGGTACATATCATAGTAGGGTGTTAGACCGAGTCTCTAACAAGACTTTTGTCACCAGAGGGACCCGTACCAGCAACCAGTGTTTCATAGGCAAACTCCTATACCACTTGGCTACGCCAGGCTCGTTTCACATGTCGGCGAAATGTTGTTTTGTGTTGACCGAAACAATGTTTTGAATATGAATAATGTGATTGTGTGTTTGAAGAATGTCTTTTTGTGTAAAGAAACAAAACAATGTTGAAATCATTTTTGTTTAAAGGGGGGGGGTAAAGGGAAAAAATAGGTATACTTTTTATTTTTTGAAAAGAAAGAGCACCTCGGGAATAGTAAAACCTCCAAGGAAATTTTTACCGAAACGCCTAGTATTCGAGAAATTTGGATTTCAAATTTTTTTTGAACGTATAGCTATCCCTGGGAAAATTGAAATCGTATGTGAAAATTTCTCGGATACTAGGCTTTCCGGTGAAAATTCCTTTGGGGTTATACTATATCGATGGTGCTCTTTCTTTTGAACATAATTAAATTTTTGGTGCACCTCCCCCCTTGAAGTTATTTTTTGGTGCAGCTCTCTATTTTTTTCTGGTGCAGCCTCCACCAATTTTGTTGTGTGCAAAAGAAAGAGCAGAATCAATATCGTATAACCCCCAAAGGAATTTTCAGCGGAAAGCCTAGTATTCGAGAAATTTTCACATACGGTTTCAATTTTCCCACGTCATACGTTCAAAAAAAAAATTGAAGTCCAAATTTCTCGAATACTAGGCGTTTCGGTAAAAATTCCCTTGGGGGTTTTACTATTCCGAGGGTGCTCTTTCTTTTAAGATCCACTTATTTTTTCCCTTCACCCCCACTCCCTTTAAGAGATTTTTGAAAATAAAATCTTATTTCAAAAGAATTTCTATATTTGGCAAAAACTTAACTAATTGAGCGTATACTATCTTGTTCTCTGATCTACAGTGCGCTCAATAAAGATAGGACAACCCCTTTTTTGAGGTTTATGAAACAAAAATTCCGGTTTATGTTAGTCTGAAAAATATCAATTTTCGGGTCTGGCTAGTTTTTGATCCAGAAACATAGCCAAATGCTATGAAACACTCCTTTAATATTTATAAGCTCTAAACAATGTGTTTTCTTTGTTGTTTCTACTTTTATTCAGACGTGGGAGTGTATTTACAAAAAAAAAATCAGCCGAATTTATTTTATTTGTTGTACCACGCATTTTTTTTCAAGTTTTGAGTTTTAAAATATGGTGCCTCCTAAAATTTAACATTTAAAACTGACATTCCAAAAAATGAAATCAAAAGAACAAATAAAAATGTATGATCTCGGGCGGGCTCGAACCGCCGGCCTTCTGTGTGTTAGACAGATGTGATAACCACTACACCACGAGATCACATGAAAGAGGGACAGAAAAAGACAGTGAGGTGTGTTATTGGAGACCTTTCGTTTTTTTTCTGTTTGTATTGAGAGAAGAAAAAGTGGGCAGTAGTATTTTCTTCATTTTTATGAATAGAAAGATAACGATTTTTTCATTGAGCAAGACAAAAAATTGTAATTATGAAATCCATAGTTGAGAACATCACAAAAGTCGATTCACTTCACTTTTTTCATGTTCTGCCGGAGTTGAAAAGATTATCAAAAGTTGGAGAGTAAAATAGTTGGTCGGTCAGGTTAGCTGAAACAAAAACACAAGCAATGTCAAAAAGGACTTGGATGTGAATGACTGTTTTTATTGGTAATGTTGATATCATCATTTTGAATTTACAAACTATCGACAGAGAATAATGTTTTCAAACGCGGAAACATTCGTACTGAATTTTCCGGAAAATGATAAAGCTAAAATATTGATGAAAAATCCAAAAAGGAAATTATGCCCAGAAATTGCGAGATGACGATTTCTACTTGTTCTAGAACAACTACAGTAGCGTGCATTAATATATACAAAACGGAAACCACGTTTCACGTGATTACACCCCAGGTGCTTGTTCAAATCAACATCTGAAAATTTCCTAGCATTGTAGACGACTCCTGAAACCCCAGAAAAAATTTTGGTGTCGATTGAACCATTTCCAGCAAAGTTCCAGTTTCAGTCAGAAATGTGAAATTGTATATATTAATGCACGCTACTGTATCTTTCTCATCTTGTCTCGCATGCCAATGAAAGAAAAAAACTTTAGAAATAAATTTTTACTTTTTTCAAATAATTTGAAACGATCATGTCTTGTTTACTCAAAAAACAAAGATAAAAAACAACCAGACAATCAATACACGCAACACTCACCCACCATCACACACGTGCATAAAAAGGAAACACACAACTAGTATATGACCAGCGAATTGTCGGGTGCACGGTTCGCTATGGGTATATAAGGGGGATGAATGTGTTCATTTCTCGAGCGCTCGGTCTTGGTGTGTTATTGTGTATTGGTTGGTAATATATCTTGTACTTGTTGATAATTAATTGGTGTATTTGTTGAATAATGAATAATAACCATAGACCGGGCGCTTTTGTTTTTTTAAGAGGTTTGCATAGATCAAACTTTTCTGCTTTAGATGATCAATTACTTTTTTTTTCAACATCAAACAACCTATTGTTAACCTATTTATTATTTTTCTAGCAACTCTGTAATTTTTCCCGATGTATGTGGTCCCGCCACTCTCTCTTCCACTCGATGGCAATTTTTCATTTTTCTTTCTCGTTGATTTTTCTGCTTTTTCCTTCCCACAATTCTAACTTTATAAAAAAATTTCAAATACTGTTGAAAAAAAAAAATAAATTCACATGTACATTTTATTTTTATTATCTTAAATTCGGTTTTCTATTTCATTTTTTTATAATTTCTCCTTATTCAAAAAAAATTAGTCGCAAAAAAACTCTCGTGTCGATTTACGGATTAAAGGCGCGCACTGTCGTTGTGTGTGGTCCCGCCAATCTTCTCTCACCCACCCGCAGGCTCTTCTCTCATTTGTTTTCATTTCTTTTCTTTTTTTTCGCTTTTTCCTCTCTGAAATTGTATCATCACCACGTTTATCATACAAAAAAGATTACTCTCCCTCTAAATAACATTCACTTCATCATTAAACAACAAATTATGTGTTTTCAATAAAATTAAAACATTTCCGTGAAAATAAAAAAAAGCTCTCACATGTTCATGCTATTTTTAACATTTTAATTTCGATTTTATATTCAATTTTATTTTAAAAATAATTTTCCCTTATTCAAAAAGTTAGTCGCAAAAAACTCTCGTGTCGATTTACGGATTAAAGGCGCACACTGTCGTTGTGTGTGGTCCCGCCAATCTTCTCTCACCCACCCGCAGGCTCTTCTCTCATATGTTTTCATTTCTTTTCTTTTTTTCGCTTTTTCCTCTCTGAAATTGTATCATCACCACTTTTATCATACAAAAAAGATTACTCTCCCTCTAAATAACATTCACTTCATCATTAAACAACAAATTATGTGTTTTCAATAAAATTAAAACATTTCCGTGAAAATAAAAAAAAAGCTCTCACATGTTCATGCTATTTTTAACATTTTAATTTCGATTTTATATTAAATTTTATTTTAAAAATAATTTTCCCTTATTCAAAAAGTTAGTCGCAAAAAACTCTCGTGTCGATTTACGGATTAAAGGCGCACACTGTCGTTGTGTGTGGTCCCGCCAATCTTCTCTCACCCACCCGCAGGCTCTTCTCTCATATGTTTTCATTTCTTTTCTTTTTTTCGCTTTTTCCTCTCTGAAATTGTATCATCACCACTTTTATCATACAAAAAAGATTACTCTCCCTCTAAATAACATTCACTTCATCATTAAACAACAAATTATGTGTTTTCAATAAAATTAAAATATTTCCGTGAAAATAAAAAAAAGCTCTCACATGTTCATGCTATTTTTAACATTTTAATTTCGTTTTTATATTCAATTTTATTTTAAAAATAATTTTCCCTTATTCAAAAAGTTAGTCGCAAAAAACTCTCGTGTCGATTTACGGATTAAAGGCGCACACTGTCGTTGTGTGTGGTCCCGCCACATTCACTCTCCCACCTGCTGGCTATTTTTTATTTTTCTCTCATTTTTTCGATGATTTTTCTGCCTTTTCCGTTTTGAAAATACTTCACCACAATGTTTCTTACACGAAAATAGGTTTCTTTCCATAAAAATAATATTCGCCGCCACATCAAACAACAAATTATGTTTTTAGCAACTTTTAAATAAAATTATAACAACTTTCGAAAAAAACAGAAAAGTTTTTACATGCACATGCTATTTTTATGATTTTAAATTCGGTTTTCCATTTCATTTTTTATAATTACCACTTATTAAAAAAAAATTAGTCCCGCCAATCTTCTCTCTCCCACCCGCAGGCTCTTCTCTCATTTTTTTTCATTTCTTTTCTTTCTTTTTTTCGTTCAAATCTGTCTGTGTGTAGTACGATGATGCAAATTGAATGTCATATGTTATGTAATTGATATTATCCATGCTTTCTTTTCTTCATTTTTTTCTTATTGACATAATGCCATCTCTACCACCAAAAACATCACGTGATAAAACGAAAAACAGTCCAAATATTCATTCAATTGTAATACGTTGCATAAACTAGATATTTCGGGAAAGACGATAAAGTGCGCTGCATTGAGAATACACAGACAAGTAGACACTCACCCATGTGTTTGTATATGTGCGTCGTTTATTGTTTTTCGCTCAACCAAAATTTTTTGTCTGATTCAAATCATTCAATATTTTATTGAAACATTAACACGTGTGATTTAGGTGGTGGAGATGTCATTTTGAACATCGCTATGGCATATCAACTTGTAGTTTTAGCCGCTCTTGTCCTCTTCATGGCTCTCGTTCCATATCATGCGGCTGAACAGCAGTATGTGAGTGACGAATGTTGTACAGAGGTATATTTTATTTTATTTTAAATTAGCAATGAATATTTAAATTTTCAGGATAGCATTGAACATGTGAAAACAAATGGCAAGGATCGATATTTGAATATTGTACTTGTGAGTTCTCGTTTTCTCTTTGCATCACATTAAAATAAATAAATATATATTATAGGCTGCCACGCTTCACGGTGCATTGACTGCAATTGATGGTGAAACGGGTGAATTTTTATGGAGATATGATGATGAGCCACTACTACAAGGAACTCTTAGCTCTGCGGGTGTTATCGAAGTTGGAGGAACTAGTGTACAACTTATGCCAACTTTAGATGGAAGATTATTCTCTTATGCTCATCAGACAAATTTGATCGAACCACTGCCAATAACTACAGAATCTTTGTTAGAGGTGAGTCTGGTTATTCAGAAGTTTGATCAACATTTCTGCTCTTCTACTCTGTATATAAATAATATGCATTGTATTCATTGCAGTCGACAGTTCGTCTTGGTCGTGATGCAGTTGCTGGTGGTAAGAGTGTTTCTACAACGGGTATTGATGTTGTTACGGGAGAAATTTATTACAAATGCACACCAGAATCATGTGATAATAATGACAGTGCCGGGTATAGCAATAATCCAACATTACTGGTCAAACGAATTTCAAACACAATCCGAGCCATGGATTCATTGAGAGGAACCGAACGCTGGAATTTGTCAACCGCTGAATTGGATTTGAGCTTAGCCGAACTGGGAGTTGGAGATATGCGTATTCCAAAGTCCAAGTTTTTGCTAAGACCACCTGATGGAGTTATTACGGCGACGAGTCGATTTGGTGATGAGAAATGGACTGCTAATGTTGATGGTCATATTGTAAATGTTTGGCACGTTTTTGGTGATTCTATCAGTGAGGTGAGCAAAAATATACTCAAATGCAGCATAAATAACACATTTTTTACAGGTATCATTGTTTGATCCTGTAAATATTTTCACAACACAAAATGAAGTTGGCCAGAGAGGAAGTCGAAATTTGCCAGCTCAATCTAGCCTCTTCTACATGGGCACATCCAATGGTTACCCATTCATTATTCAAAGTGCCAGAGCAAAACAAAATTTGAAAAAGAAGTTAAAGGATATGACAGCGGTGGATATTGTCAAAGAATTGAGTCAACCAATGTTGTGTTCGGCCAGTAATGCGGCGCAAGGATTGTCGTTTGAAATTGGTGATAACACTTTGAGTGAGTTTGTTTTCTTTAAAAGACCGTTGGTCGCTGTCTCGAAAATTTGATCTTGGCCATCACTTCCTCGGGGAAACTTCTAAATGCCTCATCAAATAAATATCTATATTTTTTCAGTGCTCCTCCTCCGTCAAGCATTCCAAACTTCTCACTCAAAAATGATCGAAACCAAACGTCCCAACAACAATAATGATCGTAAAGCATTGGCAATTGTTGCACACAGCGATGAAGAAGAAAGTGGTTGGAAGCGTTGCATTAATGCGAGATCCTCAGGTGTTGCACTTATCGGAGCCGAAAATCTTCGATCAACTTCGATGTACAATGAAGGAGATTATGGATATTTGGTTTTGGATTCGCAAAACTGTCGACCACTGTCTTCTGCTCCAATACCTGTTCAGGTTCTCTACAATGCTTCAAGTTATCTGAGATATATGTTTGGTCTTTTGGCGACTGGTCTTCTTGGAGCATATTACACTTTTGCTAGATTCAAGAAAAGATCGATTAGTGCTATAAGTGAAACTTCTACACAATGCTCAACATCGACTAATAGTGTTGCCAGTGATGCGGTTAGTTTGAAACATTCTTCAAATGAGAATACCTCTCACATTTTCAGCTTTGTTTGGTTACTAGAAATCCGAAAGTACAAGAAGTTTCGGAAGAATTGAGGATGGAAATGTTCAACTCGCCAAACAGACGTGTTCAAAGATCAGCGAGTGAAAAGAAAATGAAAACACCTTCATCGTCCTCAATTGAAAAATCAAGAACGACTAGTTCAGCATTGAAAAAATCAAAAAGTTTCAAATTGAAGAAGTCTTCATCGGAAGATTCCATGACCAATAGTGAAGCGAAGAAAAATTTGGATAAACTTGACAAGTTTGAAAGCAAGTTTGAAAAAGACTTCATCGTTGAAACAATTATTGGATCTGGTGGTTTTGGTGTAGTATTCAAAGCAAAGGGTAGACTCGATCATAGAAATTATGCAGTCAAACGTATCGCAGTTGCAAACACGTGAGTTGAACTTTTACCTGATTCTCAGAAATAAAACAATTTTATTTTTAGAGAAAGAGCTCGCGAACGAGTCAAACGAGAAGCACAAACTATGGCGGTATTCGAGCATCCTGGAATTATCCGTTATTTCTTTGCATGGGAAGAACAACCACCAAACGGATGGCAAAGGTTGAAGGATGAATGTCTTTTGGAAAGAATCAAGAAAGAGAAAAAAATGAAATTGTTGGTGAAGAAACTGGAAGCCAAGAAAAACGCAGTGCAATCCATTGAAGCCTCAAATGTGGAATCGATTGAGATTCCGTCAGTTGTTGGAAACACCGAACCAACTAATTCAGAACAATTGAAACCAATTGGTGTCCGACGTGGTACAACTACTGAAAGTAAACGAGGACTTGCTGGTAATGAACCAAGCTCGCCGACAGTTGATTTCCCATCCGGAGGAAATCCGTTTTCCGCTGCCAAATCATTTTCTGATCAACCGTCCGAGTCATCATCCAGTTCATCATCGTCTTCTGAAAGTTCTTCAAGTGAAGAAGTGAACAACGATGTGTTTTCGTCATCTGGAGGTATTGAATTTGTGAACGATGAGAAAAGTAACAAGAAGTTGGAACGTATAGAAGAATCGGTAAGTCATTTTTGAGATGAGTAATAGCATTTCGTGATATTTCTTAATATTTGGGAAACTTTTTTCTTTTTCAGGAAATGTTGGTCGAAACGGAGAATAATGAAATTGAAGTGATCAAGAACGACAATCCAGGAAGTTGTGTTTACTTGTATATTGTCATGCAGCTTTGCGATGCCCAAACATTGGCTGATTGGATATCCAAAAACAAGACTAATGAGAGCCGTCCATTGAGCATGATGAAAGATTGGATAAAACAACTTGCCGAAGCTCTTTCATACCTTCATAACCTCGGATTCATACATCGTGATTTAAAGGTAATTGAATTTTTCAAAGTATTTCATAATGTATCTCTGTTTTCAGCCTGGTAATGTGTTCTTTGCTCTGGATGACGAGAAGAACGCATGTACGACGTATCAGAAATTGAAACTTGGAGATCTTGGATTAGCCACGAATACTGTTGGACATCCAGTCATGGAGAAGGTTAAGGAGTTAGGAAGTGAAGTATATCACACAAAGAATGTTGGAACTCGCTCATACATGTCACCTGAACAGGTAAGTCTTTTGCGTTTCTGAATTCAACAGTCTGATATCGGTTTTTCAGCTTGCTAACAAACGTTATAGTCGAAAAATTGATATTTTCGCATTGGGTCTTGTTGCAACCGAGTTAATTATCCGATTCGATACTTCAATGGAAAGACTGAGCGTTTTCTGGGATTTGCAAGGTGGAAATGTCCCAAAAATTTTCGACGACTATCCAGAAGCCAAGGATTTCCTTCTTCATCTCACTGCTTTGAATCCAGACGATCGTCCAACAGCGAATGAAGTTTTGGCGCATCCATTCCTCACTTGTTAGAAGTGAATTTTTTTGTACAGTCAGGATTTATTTTTTTTCCCTAAGTTTTTTTAATAATCATTTTTCTTACTTTAGAATACCTCTTTTTGTGCCCCCACTTTAAACCATATCCTTGTTGTGATTTTTGTTCTCGCTCAATGATCTTTCTGCCTTACATGTTCTTAATGTGTCTTCATTTTTGTAAAGATATTCTGTTTTCCATGTTTTTAACCGGGTTTTCACTCATTCTTATTAGGAAGCGAGCATTCTAGAAGTCAATAAATTTTTTGTTTCCAAAGTTGTGAAATACGTTATCGGTGATAGCTTCCTGATTCAAAAATTGAATATATCATTTCGAGAAAAGTGAATTAATGAAACACCAGACCATATTGTGATATATGAATGAAAAAATGAAAGCATGGTAAAAATGTATAATGTTCATGGTTTACAGTGAAAAAACGGTGACATGGAGTCTAAAAACAAAACAAAGGAAAAAGAAAGAGCAAATCGATAAATCGGAATAGATAGTCTAATAAAAAAAAGATTTTAAAAATAAAAACTAAGGCGAAGAAGTAGGAGAAATGCTATCTCAAGCATAAACATCGAAAATTATCTTTGTGGGATCCAAAAAGAAGAGTGATGCTTTCAAACGAGCATCCAAGTGATGTCTTACTTTGAAGAAACCCCTGAAAATTTTTTTTTTTTGGAATAAGTTGTTCATCATATTCAACTTACCTCTCCTTTACTTCATTTGGAAGGTCAAAAAGTTCCAGAAACTTTGAGACATCGAAGTTCGAGTCGAGCAAGTCGAATACGAATTCCCTCTCTTCAATTGACCAGTTTCCATTCTGCCAGTCGTTCACGAGCAAATGAATATCTCCCTCAGACAAGTTTCCGATCGGCATTGTGACTGTCTTGGCATTCAATCGTTTCAAATTGCAAACATCCAAAGTGAACTTGTTGAGATTCAGGTTGTCTTTTACTTTGTAGACCTATAACATAGAAAAGTTTTGATGCTAATTATGTGCATGAAAACAAACCTGTTCGAAGTGTTGAAGTGATTGACTTATGGAATCAATGTTGAGGGATCTCAGCGGCTTGCAGAAGTTTACAATTATATCATAGAGGTTCTTGCAATTCTCAACTGACAACTTTTTGAGATTTGTCAGATTTTCGAAATGATTTTTGAGAGTTCCATAATTCCAACCATCGAGTACAACTTCTTCAATTTTCTCATACTTCTGGAGCATTTGCTTGAAAGTATTGGTCGCATAATGGCTGAGTTCCAATGAATTGTCCAGTTTTTGTTCCCACAGAATTGTACCATTGTTGTTAAGGCTGGAAGAATAATTATTGAACAACATCATAGATAGTGTTCGGAGTTACCATTTCAAATATTTCGATCTTGATTCTTTCTCAAAGATGAGTCGGTATGAATTTCGAGATTGGTCATCATGAGCAACTTCAATTGTCATTTTGGCTCTTTTCGCATGGAACCGAATCTCCTTCAACCAATTTCTTGACATTTTGACGTCATTTTGACACTTAAATGAGCACTGCGCGAATCGACATCTGAAAAAAAAAACATTGTGAGTTTCAAAACTTTAGGAAAACTTCAAAGCTTCCCGTTGACATACTTTGATTTCGCATCCAGGCGATCGATAATTATAATTCGCAATTCTTGCGGCAAATCTGATAATTCTTTATTTTTTGAAACGAAGAGCGGGTTGGAAGATGGTGTTTGGTAAGCAGAAAGCATGGTGTACAAATGCAAGTTGACTGAAATATGACTTGAAATTATACAGCGTTGGGATAGATAAATAAAAACACGAATATTCAAAGTCAAAAAGAAAGAACGGAATTCATTTTACTACATAACAAATGAAAAAAAACAAAGTTGAAGGGAATAAATGAAGCGACTTTGAAAACTGTATATGCTACTAAAGAGAACATGACTGAAAAAAATAAGACCGAAAAAGATTTTGAACAATTATTTTAATTTTTGTATAAAAAAAGTTAATTGTATATAATAACAATTTCTGTGGACTCTCTAGAAGAATTGAGAAGTTAGAATTTCAGAATCAGTTTGGTTCTTGGAAATTGAATAGAAAAATTTCCTTTTGAATTTTTTGCAAAGACAAATTAGAGATATATAATTACAATTTTTGTGGAATATCTAGAAAAATTGGAAAATTAGAATTTCAGAATCAGTTATAGATTAGAACATTTCAGGAAAAGCTTGTTTTTTTTTGAATTTTCAAAATTATTCTCACAGAAAAGTAGATTAAAATGTTTGAAATTTATGTGGACTATCTAGAAGAATTGAGAAATTAACATTCAATATAGAAAAATTAACATTCAATATAGAAAAAACGAAACAATAGAAAAACTGTAGAAAGAAAACTTTCTTTTAAACATTTTACACAAGAGAAGAAATTTTGAGTTTTTTGTGGACATAGAATCGACGAATTAGAGTTTCAGAATCAGTATAATCCTAGAAAATTACAGGAGAAGCTTGACTTTTTCAATTTTTAGAAAATCAATCGCACAGAGAAAGATATTGAAATATTTGAATTTTTGGTGAAGAATAGAGCAGTTAGAATTTCAAAATTAATGTTATTCTAGAAAATTACAGAAAGAAAATTTTCTTTTGAATTTTTTTGTATTTGAGTTTTTTGCACAAAAAAAAGAAAAAAAAACGAATGTTCTATGGCCTATCTAGAAGAATTGAGGAGTTAGAATTTCAGAATCAATTTTATTCTAGAAAATTGCAACAAGAAGTTACCTTTTGAGTTTTTCACATAGACAAATTAAAAATAAACAATCACAATTTCTGTGGACTATTTGGAAGAATTGGAAGATTAGAATTTTAGAATCAGTATTGAAGTAGAAAACTTCAGGAAAATCTAGTGTTTTTGAACTTTTTCAAATTATTCGCACAGAAAAGAAGATTAGAATGTTTGAAATTTATGTGGACTAACTAGAAGAATTGAAAAATTAAAATTCAGAATCAATTTTATTCTAGAAATTTGTAGAAAGAAAACTTGCTTTTAAATTGTTTGCACAGAGAATAAGAACATTTTTTTGAATTTTTTGTGGACATAGAATTAACAAACAAAAATTTCAGAATCACTATTAGACTAGAAAATTGCAGAAAAAATTTCCTTTCGAATTTTTCGCCTAGACAAATTAGAGATAAACAATTACAATTTCTGTGAACTATCTTGAAGAATTAAGAAGTTAGAATTTCAGAATCAGTATGAGCCTAAAAAATTGCAGGAGAAGCTTGACTTTTTCAATTTTTAGAAAATCAATCGCACAGAGAAAGATATTGAAATATCTGAATTTTCTGTGCACTATCTAGAAGAATTGAGCAGTTGGAATTTCAAAATAAATTTCGTTCTAAAAAATGCAGAAAGAACATTTTTTTTTTGATCTTTTGCATAGGAAATAATTAGAAAAGGAGATTAAAATATTTGAAATTTCTGTGGACCATCTGAAGAATTGAAAATTGAGAAATTTCAAAATAAGTTAAGGCATAGAAAATTTGAGAAGAAACGTTTTTTTTTACTTATTCGCATAGAAAAAGAAGATTGAAAAAATTAGGAATTTTTGCTGACTATTTAGAGGAATTGAGAAGTGAGAATTGCAGAATCAATATTAGACTAAACAATTTCAGGAAAAGCATATATTTTTGCATTTATTTTTTTATTGTTGCACAGAAAAGGAAAGAAAAACATTCAAAATGTCGGTGGACTATCTAGGATATTGAGAAATTAGAACTTCAGAGCCAGTATAAGCCTAGAATATTGCAGGAAAAGTTTGTATTTTTGAATTATTCGCATAGAAAAGGAAAATAGAATATTTGAAATTCAAGTGGACTATCTAGAAGAATTGAGAAGTTAGAATTTCACATTCATTTTTATTCTAGAAAATTGGAGAAAGAAAATATCTTTTTGAATTTTTGTTTTTGGATTTTTTGCCTGTGGACTATCTAAAAGAATTGAGAAATTGGATTATAAGAATCAATATTATTCTAGGAAATTACAGTATAAAAACTTCTTTAGTCTTAATTGAAAAAATAGAATATCAGCTATGATATGAAATTTTGAAAAAAGTTTTGCACAGAAAAAAATAGAAAAAAATTAAATATACTGTGGGTTATCCAGAAAACTTGAGAAGTTAGAATTTCAGAGTTAATTTTATTCTAAAACACGGCAGCAGAAGCATGTCTTCCTGATTTTTTTTTTTGAATTATTCGCATTGAAAAGGATATCAAAATATATGAAATTTCTGTGGACTATATAGAAAAGTTGAGAAGTTAGAATTTCAGAATTAATTTCATTCTAGAAAATAGCAGAATTCCAATCTTCGATGTGAAATTTAAACAAATGATAAATATTCATGAATTCGTTTTTTTTCGGAGAAGAAGAATGAGAAAATTCAATCATGAAATTAAGAAAAGAAGAAAAGAGAGAACAGATGTCATCCTTCCAGGTCATAGACCGTTACAGGGCTCGAACCGAGGCTGCCTGAGATATTCCAGCTCGCTGGAAGGATGAGAAAGAGAACCTGAAATTTAAACTCACGTCTCCTATTTGTCGTTGTTCGATATGTCGAATAGAATTCGTAGAAACAAATGAAGAAGAAAGGCGAAAAATCGAAGAAAAACGAAAGAAAATGAGAAGTGAATGAGATGCTGACATGGATGAGATTGACTTTGGCTTCTTATCAATATTATTAGACTGAGTATTCAATGTATCGCTGCGAGACCCAAAGCTAGATCAAGCATGTTCCTTTGAACTGAATTTATTTTTTTTTCGAATAAATTTTTTTTTCATATGTTTTTTTTCTTTTTGTTTTTTTTTAAATGATAACTGAATCCTTGTTCCAAGACAAAGTTGAAAGTCAGGTGCGCGAGATTTGGAGCATATCCGGTAATGAGCACATAGTTCAAAATTCACTGATTTACATCGAAAATGTATGAAATGTTGATGGAATAGTCAAGATGGAATGAGAAACATGAATCTCTGCTTCAAAATGACGTTAGAAGTCAGGTGCGCGAGGTTTGGAGCATATCCCGTAATGTGCACATAATTCGAAAATCACTGGTTTACAACGAAACTATTTGAAATTTCGATAGAATAATTCGAATGGGATAAAAATATGAATTCCTGCTCAAGAATGGAGTTAGAAACCAGCTGTCGAAATCTTTGAAAATATAAGGAGAACGAGATGAAAAAGGTGCATTAGAAACCTTGAATCTGAGCACTCTGATTGATCTCAGCTGAACAAAATGATACAAAAAAAAACTCTGAAATTCAAACTCATGTTTCCTATTTTTTGTGTGATTTGTCGATAGCGAAAAAAATACAATTGAAGAAGTAGAAAACCTGATAGAAAATGAGAGGAGATTGAGAGACGCCTTATTTTGAAAGAGAAAGAACTTGGTTTTGAACCAGATGTCATAAAAATTTACTGACCAGTAGCATTTGCATTCTTTCCGTTTCTCCATTCATCGATAATCTGATAAATGTGACTTCGTGGCGCTCAACTTCCTGAACTGTCCAATATTCAATATGATGTACAACAAAACTAACTCGTCTTCAACTTTGTAAATGTAACTCAAACAAATGTGATAAAACGTCCTACATATTGTGTAATCAAACGAACTTTAGAATAGTCGTCTAGAATTAAATGTTGAAAATATGAAATTTCTGAAGGCGGGAGAATCGATACAATGTCAAATTGAGTAAACCACGTTTTCAACCATTTATCACAATCATTTTCAGATTATTTTTATGCGTTTTCAGGATATCCTAATAGAATTGAGAGACATGTGTTGAAAAATCCACCTTGCTATCCAAAGATACAATCAAGAAATCGAAACTGTTTCGCCACAGAAAAGAAAAAAAAACTCAAGTGTTTTCACCTAAGCTGATAAAAAATACCAAAGAATCGTCTGACTGTCAATGAGATTTTGAATTATTCATCCCTCAGTATATGTTAATAAGTTATTCGTTGTAACATGTTCGAAAATTTGAAATTTTCATAAAATATAACTAACTCGGTATTGAACTTTTGTTATGTCCTAGAAAAAAACTAAATTCATACAAAACAAGGCATGTTGTTTTTCTTTTTTCCAGACAGTTTTTTTTAAACGTTTATCCAAATTTATTTTTTATGTGTGTATTGGTCCAGTTTCACGACCACATGAATACTATCATAAATTTGGAATTCGTTTGGTCAGGGTAGTCGATATTTTTCATCAAATTGAACAAATGTCAAAATTCGGAACAAAAACTCTTTCTACTGTTTTTTTTCATTCAAACCGATAATATTGTTGTCAGAACTCGCCTTGTGTCAGAACTCGCCTATAAACTTGTGATGAGATTTTCAGAAAACTAAGCCCAATGGTTCGTACCGAAAAACATAAGGCTATTACAAATACAGAAACATTTTATCCTATAGAATCACATCATTTGAATACACTGGAAATTATATAACTTTTTTATCAAGCTCATGTGTATCGTATTCAAAATGATTTCAACATTCATTGACCGAAAACACACTTAAATTTTATTTGCATCAATTTTGTGAGAATGACTTCTCATTATCTCAATTACTAGGCATCTATAACTTTTTCGAAAATTTTGAAGAAACTAACCAAAAGCAATAATTCTATTGAAACCAATATATTCTTCTTTCTTTACTTCTGTGCCATACTTTATTCCACTCTAATTCAACGAAAAACATAGTCGTTATTTTTTTTGAACATACAATAACAACACTGAACGGTTGATTGCATCATATATGTGTGTTGCACATTACAAAAAAAGTCCGCTTCTGTGCGAGAACAAATTGTGTTGTAAATAATGTTCTCTTATTTTTTTTGTCTTTTTAATTTGAAAGTAGCCAAACTGATTTTCCTTGCATTTTTTCTTCAAAAATAGAATAAATTCATATCAAATTTTTACTTCATTTGACAGCATTTTTCCAGCATTTCTAATATCTCGAAAAAGTTTATTGTTCAAAAACACAGTTTCAGTTCCTTATGAGAAGTGAACAGTTTTTGACTGTAATATCAAGTGTTAGAAAATTCATCGTGATTTCCACTGAAGTCGGGAAACTTGTGAAAATCGATCTTTGTGTGTTATAAATAGCTCATAGATACGTCAGTTTCTGATCGAAGGAAAAGTTGAAACAACCTTTTTAATACGTTTTTGGTTTAATTTCCGGATTTCCTTACCAATTTGCAGCTTTCGAGAATATTTTATTTCCATTGTCAAATAGAAAAAAGCTTGTGCATTTTTTGTGTTACTTAGGATTTATGTTTTTTGAAAATTGAATTTTTAAAAGGGTTGGTTGAATTAATGGGGTTTTGTTCTTCTTTGTTCGTCATTCGTTTGTTCTTTCTTCATGCTAAAATATTTCCTAGTGGAACGTCGTCACAGAAAAAACTCATATATCCAACAAAAATATTTTTATTCATATTAATCATTTTGTTTTTACAAAAAAAATCGAACATATCGACTCTTTCCGATGAATCATTTCTCTGATTTCTATTTTTATTGTAATTTATAGGCAAACAATGAAAAACACAAAAAAATTATTTTTGTGATTTTTTTTTGCATATTTTTCTGACTTCAAAGTGATGCGAGAGGCTTGATCTTTTCGATTTCCGGGCTGACCGGAGTTTTTGAAATTCGGTTTCTAATTACCCACCTTTCTCAGTCCAGGCTCTTTTTTCTTTTTAGCCCCGAGCAGAAAAATAGCCCGATTTATTCTCAATGCTATACAATGAAGTCCTAGTTTTTGAGAACCTGTTATCGAGATTTCGGCCGGTGTATTTTTTAAATAAAATGATTGTTGATTGAGTTAAAAAAAAACTTAGTTTCAAAATGAAAAAAAAAATTAAAAAGTCAAAAAGTTGTTCTCCAATAAAAAGAGGTTTTTATCGAAAAGTCAAGTTTTTGAGAGAATTAAAGGCGAACTTTCAATCAATCACATTCATTAATAGCATGATATTGTTCCAAAACAGATCTGGAAGAGCATTATTGGATTTTTAAGTCAATAAAGTTCCATGATTTCACAACCTTTCAAGTATTATACTATATTATAAGAACCAAATTAGGTTGTTCAATTTCATTTCATTTGACATCTTATATCAGCTGTATTTCTCTTCGTTGTTGTTTCGGCTTTGAGATCATTGATTACAGAAAGAGCAAATGAGCAACGAGAATAGTGAAAACACCTTGGACGGAAATACCGATCAAACAGGAGACAATTCTTTGGAAAAACTTGAGACAGGAGGCTTTGCCGATGTATTCAAAATCAGAAACAATCGAATAAATGGGTTTTCGGTTATCAAATGGATTTCAATTCATGACAGGTACAATGTCTTTTATGAATAGTGTTTCTACTATTTTTACAGCAAAAAAGCGCACGACTTTGCAATGAAAGAAGTCGAAATGATGAAGAAATTGGAACACTATGGGGCTTATCATTATTTTGGATTCGGAGAAGATTCGAAACCGAAAGGGTGGAAGAAAATCAGTAAGGATTGTATGGAAAAACTGATCGGAAAAAGAGAAGAATTAAGAGATATTGAAATGGAAATGTTTGCGTCGGATAGCTTCGTGAGTTTGATTATGTTTTTTTGTCAAAGCAGTTAAGAAAATTGTTATTGTGACCAAAACAATCCACCTTACTTGATACGTATTTCTTTAAAAAAAAAAGGTTCCTTGTATAAAATTACGATGAATGAGATATGTCCAACTAATATTCCACTTGAAATGTGAGATTATGATAACCAGCAGGGTACAATAGCGGCGAAAAAAATACGAACAAATAGTTTTTGTGGCACAACCTTTCTTTAAGATATCCAATAGGTCCTAAACGTTTGTCAGATATGTCTGAGAGAATCAAAAAACGTTAAAAAAATAGTAAATTATGATAACCGGAACATTTTTTATCCAGATTTTAGCTATTTCCGTGAAAATCTGAAATCATCGAGATTGATTTTAACGGTCCTTTATGAGGGGTCGAATTTGAAAGTTTATATGTTGAATTGATGTGTTATTGTCAATTCTAATTTTTTTGATTGTTGAAAGCATGGCCGAAGTTTTGCTACCGTATAAAAATTTTCGAAATTATTTTCTTAAGATCAAAAAAATTTGAAGGTCTGAAAAAATGAATTTCACAGCTATTGTTAAAAATTGAACACCAATAAAACAAAAAATAAGACAATGTTCAATCATATTTTTAAACTCCCACGAATTTTTTGAGAATTATTAACCAAAACTGAAGGTAGTTATGAAGTTAGACTGTTTCCGACCTCAAAAATTTTTTTTTGATCTACTGAAATTTTCTTCTTCGATTTCTATACGATAGTAAAACCTCGGCTATATAATTCTCTTCCAATGGTCACAAAAAATCGAATTAACAATAGGTATATTGGAAGTAATTTGCATCATGATTTAGATATATCATTGTTTGACAGAAATAATTACCTGGGATTTTGCTAGAGTGTTCGGTTTTGGAGAACGATGAGCGATTGACTTCAGAAAAAATCGAAAAAAGTTTTTACATTGTGAACCAATTTTAAGGAAAGTTTAAAGTTATTGGGGCAAAAATCTCAACAATTTTGAACGTCTTTGCCTGAAATGGATTGTGTTTTCAAATGTTTTTGAAGTGGTCAAAAATTTTTTGATTCAGCTATCAAAATGTTGCAAAATTACGCCCAATATACTTAACATATCAATTCAACATCTAAGCTTTCAATTCCACCTTATAGTGACTCATAAAGGGCCGTCAAATTCAATTTCGATAATATAATATTTTCACGGAAATAGCTAAAACCTGGATGAAACATTTTCCGGATATCTTAATTCATCGAATTTTTTACAGTTTTCTGATTCCGTCAGACATATCTGACAAAAATTTCAGTCTCATTGAGCATCTTACAGAAATGTTGTGTCACTACTGTACATCTATGTAACCTATTGCAATCAGAACTGTTTCGTTACTTCATACCCTATAAATCTTACCTGTATTTACAGAATCCAAACGTTGGTGATGATTATTCATATGCTTACTTTCTCACGGAGCATTACCCTGTTACATTGAAGAAATGGCTCGAACTGGATGCCAATAGAGATAAACTTTCGTTATCATTGAAGAAAAAATGGATCAAACAACTGGCAGAGATTATGTGGTTTCTTCACATAAGTGGAGTTCCTCGCATGTATTTGGATGTATGTTATGTATAAGTAACATCAGGAGTCTATGTTTCATGTTTTTCAGATGGAAGATATTTTTGTTGTTATTGATGAGAATTCTCATCCAATTTTGAAAATTGATAGCTTGGGGATTTCAATGAATGTCATTTGTAAAGTATGTACATAACGATTTTTTAAATAATATTAATTTGGAAAATATTTAGCACCTGCCACAAGACACATCTCTCGATCTTCTTTCACTTGCCAACATTGCAACAGAACTGTTTATGATTTTTGGAGACGATGAAGCGGAAAACTTCATCATCAAAGAAATCTCTTCATATCCTTGGGTGTTTACTCAATATCGTTATGCTTCAGAAGACGAACGTCAGTTTTTCCAGTCATTGTATGACAAATCGTCAGCCGAAGATATCTTTTTCCACAAGTTTTTGAGAGAAATAGGAAATGGTGAGTGTCTGTATTCGATAGTGAAGTCAATGTCTATAACTTGTAAAATCAAAAAAATTACGCGAAGAGTGTAGAAATACAGTACCGTGCATTGATATATACAAATTCACCCTTTTCAGTATAACTTGTCTGGGAAGTTGTTGAATCGATCTCAAAAATTTCGAAAAACCCATAAATATTTTTGGGTTCGATTCAACAATTTTCAGACAAATAATATGAAAAAAGTGAACTGTGGGTCTGTAATTTAAGAAAAAAAAAATTTTAAAGCTGCTCCTTTAAAACCAGTTCATTCCAGATATTCCAACAGAATCCGTCGACTCGAATTTGTCCAAAACTTCTAAACACTCAATTCAGGAAATTTGTGAACTTGAGGTACGTTGCAGTAATAATAGTCGAATAAAAAAGTTACCATGGATTAATTTTAAAAAAAGTTTTCAAGTTATCATAAATCTCGCAGAATTTTCAAAATATAATTCTCAAGAAAGCGTGGAAAGCGTGTCATTTTGTCGAAAGAATGTCATTTCTATTCAGTTATAAATACAATTGATACAAACGTATACTTTTTCAGGAATTTATTCAATCAATGGACAAGAATTTGCCAGAAAATGTGAGAATGAAACTTGAAAAATTAGGAGAAAATAGTCCACTGACCAATGAATTCATTTTGGAAGGAATCGTTGAACGAAATCCATGTGGACAACAGTGTTTAGTCAGAAGTAAAACTGATGGATCTCTTTATAGATTGCGACAAATTGCATTTCCTCGCACGTATGTTTTTTATTAGAGTATTCGTACAAGATAATGTTTTTTTAGGGCATATGTTGAACATTTGCAACTCGACGAGAGTGATTTCAAACAGTTATATTTTCCACATCTTCTTGAAATACAACGAGCATGGTTTGAAAATCCTTCAGAAGAATGGAGAACTCTTTATACTTTCAAAACTAACAGAAGTAAAAAGATGAAAGAATTACGAAGCGAACTCAAATATTTTCTCGAGTGGAGTGATTCAAAAGATTCAAAGGTTAGTTTTTCTCGTGAAAACAATGGGTTTTTTCGTAGTCGTAGAATCGAGAAGTGTATCAGAGATTGAGTAATGTTGCTAACTTAAAAATAATTCAAATTATTCCAGAACAGCGAAGTGGAACCGATTGAATTTCTGGATTCGCCACGTTTGGAAATCATGATCACAATGGAATGTTATAATTTCACGCTCAAAGAATGGCTGGATAATAATCAAACAGAACAACATCGCAATCTGGGAGAAATGAAGAAATGGATCAAACAACTCGCTGAAGCATTGTCGCATATACATGGAGTCAATTCTATTCATCGCGGTTTAAAGGTGCACTAATTTTCTAAACATAAGTCTATATGGTGTTATTTTTCAGCCTTCTAATATTTATTTCCTTCGGAGAAATGATCAGACTTTTTATCCGCCATTGATAATTGGCGATTATGGATTCTCTAGAACTTTTGAAAATGGAAATTTTGGTGAAAATTCTGAAAAATTACCAGAAGACAGCTCAGCTATTCCTTTCGAAATAGAATCGTTTATGTATCTCTCTCCAGAGCAAGTATGTTTATAAAAACAACATGTTTCTTTCCTTAAACTAATGATGTTTTTTTTAGAAGTTTGGAGGACCTTGTGACTCAAAAGTTGATGTTTATGCTCTTGGACTTATTGCAATAGATATGTTGGTTCCGATGAGAGAAACAACAAAACAAATCGTTTTTCACAACTTGCGAGTTCAATCGAAAAATCCATTGAAAAGATGTTCGAAGAAACGAGGCAGAGAGTTTCTTTTGGGCCTAACAGAACACAATCCAAGTCATCGTCCCACAATCAACGAAGTTTCGAATCACGAGTTTCTTTCTAGATAATTCATTGATTTTTTATTCAATTTTTCTTCCTTATTTTTCTGAAACTATTCGAATTTTTTTTTCACAGATATGACCAGTAATTTAAAATTTTTGATATATTCAAATTCATGTTCATACAAACACACTATTTCATTTCCATTCAGATAATTTTAATGAACAATACATTCTTTGAACTAAATCTTGTGTTTATACAAATGGATAGAATTAAACTGAATGATATGATTCACAATAGAAAGGTGGAAATCAGGGCTATGAAGAACACTATTTTTACAATTTTTCCAATGAGAAACGAGACTATTCGACTTGTCAGTTTAATTTTGAAGTCGGACAACTAACAAAAACTTTTTTTCAGCGCAGTGAAACACCGATGAATTTGAAAAAAAATGTTGAAAATGTCGAAAGCAAATTCGAGAGAGGGGTTGGTTCTCGAAAAACAAATCGGAACTAGTGGCTTTGATGTAGCCTACAAAGTAAAACATAAAATTGACAACTTTATTTTATTGAATTGGAGAGAATAAAACAGAAGAAAGTCGTCCATTGCTCACCATGAAGAACTGGATAAAACAACTTTCTGAAGCTCTTTTGTATCTTCATGGAAAACATTCATTCATCGGGATATGCAAGTATGTAGATCGGGAAAGTTTTTCAATTTACCGTAAAAACAGTTTTCAGCCTAGTAACTTTTTATTTGCATTAGATAAGAACAAAGATCGGACATAAAAACTCGCAAATCTTGGATTACCCAAAAAACAATACAACAGTTCATGTCCACCAAATGATCCAGAAGAGATAAAAATAATACGAAAAACGTAAGAACTCGTTTTTACATAGAACCTGAGCAAGTAAGCTATCTATTGAATTTTGGCATTCGAATATTTTTGTGCAGTCGTGTTGTGATCAGACTTGTGCGGAACCAGCCTCTCGGAAATTTCGGAACTTTCGATTTAGTTCCGAATGAAGATGTCGGAGAAAAGTAGTTCCGAAAATAAGTTCCGAATTTTTTTCCCGGAACTTCCGGAACTTTTCCGAACCTTCGGAATGACGAAATTCGACTGGATTTTTTTTTTCATTTCCTGGTTTGAAATTGGGTTGAATGGTAGAATGTTCCTTTAAACGGGAATACATGAAACAAAAGCATTCTCCAAATAATGTATCACACGAAAGTTAGTTAAGCATTTATTTGTAACAGTTTTTTCTGCAAACTTGCGATATACAGAGTTAGTTTCCTCACAAACCAAGAGTCCGTCTTTTTTTTTTTTTTTTTGAAAAATTAGTAGGAAGGACAGATAAGAAAACGTATTAAAATGTTTATTTATCTTTATTGCCAGTTTCATTACCGATTTTTTTTGGACCATTTAAACAAAATTGAAGCGTAGTAAAACCTGATAAAGAAGGTAATTGTCACAATTAAAAATTTCATTGCTCAATTTTGCTCGTTTTTATTGCCAGGAACATTGTTTCATTCTAAATTCTCAGTTGATATTAGATCTATAAAAAGAAGACAGTAAGAATTGATAAACAGTTAATTGTCAGAGTCAAGTTTCTTATTGTTCATTTTTAAACCGAGACGTAAACGTTTGATGAAGCTCACACTATGTGTTTACTTTGTCTTTCTTTTTACAATTATTTTAAATCAATTTCAAGATTCTGTTGCCTAATGAAGATAAGCCAATGATTTCTTCCAATTGAAAACTTACAGAAACTGTGGTATGTGGCAGTTGCAAGTACATTTTTTACCGATCAAGGTTTTGTTATAGTTACTCTTCATGTCATATAATTTGTTCTTGAACTCTCCTTTTGTGTTCTCTTCCAAAAATATTGGATATCAAATGTTGTGACTTTGAAAATTTACAGTTGCAGGCGAAAGTTAACATGTCGAAAGTAACGAGTTTGAAACACTATTTTGACCATTGGAAAGAATCGAAGCCTAGAGAATGGCAACAAGCAAATAGTTACGAAACTGAAATTGACGAAAAAATTGAGGAATTGGATGCAGTTTTGAGAAATAACGGAAAAATGTTTGAGTTTGTGAGTGAACTATATTCAATGAGATGTTTATTTTTCTCTTACAGAACAAAAAGAAAGCTGATCGATCGGTTGTTTATTTTCTTACCAAAATATATACTGTCAGCTTGAAAAATTGGATTTTGAAAAATGAAACTGAGGAGGAAAAGCTATTCTCCGTACTACAGAGCTGGATGAAACAAATTTTTGAAGTTCTTCAATATTTGCATTCAAAAGGAATATTTTTATCTACCGATGACTTGGATGTTTGTCCTTCTCTTACTTCCTATCCTTTCAAAATGAGTATACATTTTCAGGCGAGCCAATTTTTCATTGTGAATGAAAATAACAAATCGGTTTTAAAATTGAACATTAGATTTGAAAAAATATGGCCCAAAACGGTTTGTAAATCCATAATATACTTACACTGAGTTGTGACATTTTCAGGCAGAAACTCGTACTCATTCACAAATCGTAATGGATATCATTCGTGCAGCTTTTCCAACTGTTGCAAAGTTGCTTATCAATTCTACAGGGGAGGAACATACCCATGCGAATTTGAAAAAAAGCTTTTTGCAATGCATACTGAAGGCAACAAGTTTTGAGGAAATTTTAGATCACGATCTGTTGAAAGACATAGATAAAGGTTAGTATGTACGCACATATGTAGAATATGGAAATCTGTAGTTCAAATTTTCCGTGCTCAAGGGTCAAGTGAGGGGAAATGGCAAATCGCTCTTATAAGAAAGAGTACATAATCTTAGGTAAAATACCTAACGAAGTTTCAAGACTTGAAAAACAAAGTTAATTTTTCTGTTCTTAATCTGTTCACGAACAGTTCTAGGTATTTTACCTTTCCGCGTGTATTCTGTGTATACGTCCTAGACTTCTGCAGTTTTTAGTAAACGGGATTTCATATATATAATAGGAAAAATGCGATGACTTTAGAAAACTCAGAACCATTTGATGAATGTTCTGAAAAGAAGACTTACAAATGTATGTAGTTGAAGACTTACATATGTATGTAGTTGAAGACTTACATATGTATGTAGTAGTGTGCAGAATAATTAAAAATATACCTGAAAAGAGAAATGTTCTTTTTGTAAGACTGTTGGTATCACATTGTAATACTCGTATCTTCAGCTTTTGTGACAATATTGGATTGTTTCTTTTTTTATATACTCAAAAAATCGAACTGTAATTCACGGATTCACTATGTCAGAATACTTTACCTGCAAAATATCCTATTGCGAAAAAACCCATTTGAATATCTTTAATCGGTTTTCAAAACAAATGTTACACAATGACGGTGAATCTTCTGGAATTTTTGAAATATTCGGGTAGTCAATAGATATAAAACTGAAATGTATACTTTAAAGATACTAGATCTCACAACGCTAGAAAAAAGTTACGCTACCTCAAATTTTTTTCAACACAAAAAAATTCTATATGAAAATTCACATTTTTTTGGAGGTCACAAAGAAAGAAAAACAAAAGCATTGGCTGAAATAGACCATCCAGGTATCGTTCGTTTTTTCAATACATGGTACGAAAAGCAAAGCAGCTGTGATTGTATAAAGATGATAAAAATGGAACTGTGCAATGAGAAAAATCAGGTTAAATGGTCATCCGAAAACAAAACTGAAGAAAGTCGCCCATATACTATGAAAAACTGGATAAAACAACTTGCTGAGGCTTTTTGAAATTTTTTTCAAAAAAAAAAAATCAGCCGAATCGGTGACTATAAATTTTTTTGTATCTTGTGATTTTTGAAACCTCTTAAAAACGTCTCTTTATATTTTCGGGGTCGTATGGATATGAAATGTTTCAACTCATTGTTCACGACTATAGTTTTTTTTTCAATCATATTTTCTTCAAATCACAAAGTTTTTCGGGTAATAACTAGGCTTTGTTGCAATTTTGTCAAAAAAAAAACAACAAGCACACGAATCTTTCTTTTTTTTTGTTGGAAGACATCCAAACTTTGCATCTCTGTGTTCTATGACTAATCGCTTGTGCCATTCTCGACTATTTTTTCTGCTTTGAAAAAGGAGAGAAAAAAATGAAATTGTTGCATTGCAGATCGGATTATAGTATTCTCATGCTAAAATAAACGTTTTTTCTTTGTTGGATCAATTGACAATTCCAGCAAAAGTTGAGCAAACATGGAAGAGGTAATGCATTTAATATCTAACGCTTTTGTTGTTGTTATTGTGTGAAAATTGAAATTTATCTCCCAGAGGAGTTGGTCTTAGCTTATTTTGTTATTTGGGTGACATTTTTTTAAAACTGAAAACTGGAATTTTAGTTGATACTTTTTAACATTAATGTGTTTTTTGTTTGAATGTCAGTAGATGTCCATGCATTTGAAAACAATTGAACTTTCAGGTCATTTTGAGTTGTTTATTGTTATCCACTATAAAAGTTTTCAGAATATGAATGTGTCTAGATCAGAACTTAGAACTCTCTCATAAACAAGATTCAACTACTCGCCTATTCAGTTTTTTTTTTTGATTTTGCAGATTTGATATCCTGATCAATATCATGTATTTTTTTCAGCGAAGATTTTTGTGATAAGATTTTATGTTAGTTAAATTGAATGCATTCTCAAAACAGAGTAGTTCCATTTTCACGTGTACAAAGTCGAATAGTTTCAATGAAAAACAACCCCTCACTTTGAGAATTTCCTGTGAATAATAAATTGTGGACGTGAATCAGAAGAACGGTTCTATTAGTGTTCCAACTTTAAGAAAAATCTGAATTCGCGATTAGTTGAACTTTTTTTGAAAAATTGAAGAAAAAGTGCTTCAGTGATGCTTCTATTTTTGTGATTGCGGAGTTCTTTTGTTATCTGTTTGGCTGCTCAGAAAATACCTAACTGTTAATTTTTCGAAATCCATACTGTTCACTAAAAAAGCAAAATGGAATAATTTTCTAATCCAACAAGAACATTTTTTTCAAAAAGTTCACAATTTGTCAAAGATTGTTTCCGGTGATCATAACGAACTCTCGAGAATTTTAATTGGTTGCAACTTTTTTCATACATCACTTTGACAAAAACCTGTGTGAAACAATCTTATTTCGAGAAATTCTCAAAATCATGTTAGTACAATAAAGCTAATTCTGTTTTCTTCATACAAATTTGAGGTTTTCGCCTTCAGTGCAACTGTGATCTGTTTTTCAAATATACGTTTTCAAAAAAAAACATTTCGAAACTAATAAAAACCCACAAAAGAAAATAATGGGTAAAGTTTTAAAATCATAACAAACCCCAGAGACAAACTTTTAAATAATTATCTTACATTTGAAAAGTTCATTTTGTTGGATCAGAATAAGTTACTTACAACCATGATTACCTTTCAATCAGGTTTTGAAGGCTCGAACTGAAATAAACTTTTATCAGTTTCAAACAGCTGTTCATTATTTATTCACCGTCTTAGTTGTTTGTTGACAATGTTTTGAACCCCAATCTCATTCAGTATTTCCCAAAAAATGACGATTTTCACAATATCTTTTCATGAAGCTATCTTATTTTTACTACACAACCCTTTTTGGAAATATTTGAGAAACTTTAGCAGTTATGAATTTTTTTCATTGTACGAGATCTCAAAAATCTAACAACTTTATAATAATGAGATAATTAATAAGACCAGTGTATGATTTGTGATCAAACATAATGAAATTTAAAGGTTTTTTTTTGTTTTTGTGTCGTAGTTTTATTCAAGTCAATCACAATTTTTATGTTCATTCATCTTGTAATACATCCACATTTCAACAATTCAGAAAGTTATAAGAATCTGAAATCTAAACAAGAAAATCCCTAAACACAGATTTTTTATTCAGGAGTCTTATAGGATTTTCTAATGTGTTAATTTCAGGACGACATTGCGTGGATAGCTGAACGACGTAGACTAATAAATAATAACAGTGAGTCCGCCAAATCTAATCGTTTCCAAAAAAATAATCTCTAAATCTGAATATTATTCCTATTCTAAAAATAAAAAAACATCATAAAACCACAAAACGCGAGAAACTATATTTGCCTTTTCTGTTTGTCATACGATTCATATTCTCTCTAAAAGCATGCCTTATCTACCATTTTTGAGTAAGTTTTTGTTTTTTTTTCCAAAGAGGTAATCGAGTTTTGCTGAAGAACAAAAACAATTACTTTTGTGAAATGACTAGAGTAGAAGCAAATTCTTTTTCATTCATAATTGTTTTTTTTGTTTCAACTGAACAAGTTTTGAAACTCGACAAAAAATAGGAAATGATGCTCGAAAATCAGTATTGTGAAATTGTACCAATGGAAAATGAAGATGAAAATCGTGAGTAATTGAATGTAGCAAATGCTGAATTCATTTCTTAATTACTTTTTGTGTTGCCATTTTCTGAAAATTTTCGTGCTAGATGAATTATTCTCATTATTTGAACAACCATATGAAATTGGGTGAGCTTTTTTGACGCTTTTCTGTTTGAAGACATTAACTTACACTTAGAATTAATTTTACTGTCACATACTGAAACCTTCCCAGTATCTCCTTTTTTTTTAAAACTATTTGATCATTTATAATAGGGGTAGATACAGATCATTGTTTTTATTTTTCTATAAAAAATTTCATTCTGATCGAAAATCTACTTTTCTTTTGAATACATTCAGGGTAAAAAAGTATTTTCAGAGTTTTTTTGAAAGCTAGTTCTCACCAGAAACGCATTTTAGAACACATGAATCATTTTTATTCTAAATAAAACACATTTTAAAAACAAAAAAAATTGATTCACTATATTATTTTAAACACTCTAAAACTTTATCCCAAAAAATTATCCATGAAACAAAGTACATATATGAGTAAAATGAAATTTTTAGTTTATTCAAAAATTAAATTTTTAGGCCAGCCTTCAATCTAAAATTGAGTCAACACACTAAACCCAAAAATTTTTTTTCGAAAAAACTGTGTCCTTTTTTGCAAAAAAAAAACTGTTAAACAACTCCAAAATTGAGTAGTTTCATGTTAGTTATGAATTTTATTAACTTCTTATCAATAGCGAAAAATGTCTCTAAAAGCTCTTGAGAACCAATCTAAAGTTTTACACATTTTTCTCCTAAAATTATATCAGACAGCATTTCTTCAATTAGTTGTGTAGACCACATTCCACTGCTCAGATACCAGAAAAGTAGTTGTTCTTCGAATTTAATTTTCCATATATTTATTTCTGATCTAGTTTGGATATTTGTTGTGGATAAACATAGCTTATTACAAATCCGATTTTCGTATTATCCAAAATTACATAAGTACATACAAATCTCTATTGCTGTAAATCAAAGCATAAGTTTGACACGTAGAACTCACAAAAAATTCCAAGAATAGATCTCTAAATTACATGAAGTAACATGTACATTGGACACTCTCATGATTTCATCCTCTTTTTGAAAAGAAAAAGAAACCATATTACTAATTGTGCGATTTTCATGAATATCATATTACAGACATGTCACGCACGGATTCAGATGCGGAAGGAACGGGCACAGTTTATAAGAACTCATACGCTTCATTGATCAACGATCTACCACAATCAACTTCGTTTGACGAATTCAAGAATTCGGTTTCCAATTTTGCAGATTTGATTCGACCAAGTGAAACGTGAGCTCTTTTTGAATTCTAGAGATGCTAATCCGATTAAGAGGACGAATTCGGCTTCGTCTGTTGTTGTCGCTTCTCTCATGAAATATTCATTTCATCAGAAAGACAATACGAGCATTTCTATCATTTCTTTGTTTTTTTTTGCTACAAAGCAGTATCTTATTTTTCATTTTGTGAATAAGAAAGTTTTTATTACTATATGTACATATAATCTAGCCCGACTTGATTTATTAGGAAAAGTTAGGAAATGACATTTTCAAAAAGAATAAAAAGTTCAAAGTCGTATTTTTTTCAATTGAGAAAAAGTTTTCGAGGTGATTGATGGCATAGGGAAAAAATTCCAGCATTTATGCCCATTTTTTATTCTGCAAAGTAACTTGGAGTTTTATAATCTTTTGATTCCTTGCTTAGAATCGTGATCAATTTTTGGCGAGTTAGATTGCTTTGAAAATTTCAAAAGTTTACACAGATTTTTCCTACAAAAAATTTCTAGTTAACTTTTTGTTTCTCTAGTACCTCCTGACATTATTCATGGTGTCTGCAGTTTTCAAATCTCAGTGCTTCTATTGAAAAATCATAAGACTTTAGAAAAACTATGCAATAATGCCTCTAAAAGTTCCCATGTTTTTTAAAAGTAAAATGTGCTTTTTACTAATCCCCAATGTCAAAATAATACCTAAAAGTGGTGTTTTTTCTCAAAAACCTCGCCGCCATCAGACAAAAATATGTGTCCATAGGGACGTAGGATCTTTATTATCCAGAAAAAAATCCCGAAAAAAAGTTTGGAAAATTCTCGTCTATTGTTAGCCATAAAGAAAAGAGTGGGGGAGCAACAATATTTTTATCTGGTCATCTCTAAATTTTTTTTCTCTTCGTTGTTGCTGCTGCGTTGAATTTATTTATTATTCAGGCTGTCAGCAAGAGAAACAAAATCAATCTTTCACGGCTCATCTAAGAAAGATACTACTTTTTTTTTGGCTATTTTTCAGATAGATGCTCCTTTTTTTTCTTGTGTTGCAAGGATGAAAAATTTGTTTTGCTTTTTTCTTTTTTTTTTCCAGGGAAAAAGAGATACAAATCTTTTTTTATAATTAGGAAAATTTTCATTTTTTTTTCTCGGATATTTTTTTTTGAGAGAAGAAAAAACTATGAAACTTCTAAAGTCGTCTAGTTTTGGTGCAAGTGATGCCACAAATTGTCAGAGTGACTGTTCATTTTTATCATTAAAATCTTTTCAGTCAACTGAGCTTGTTTTTGAGCGTTTTTCTGAGCCATTACGAAACCTTCTTCTACTGTGTCATTCCATTTCATAATTGTTAGAACTATTTTTTCCATTTTTCCTAAAAGTATCGAATATCCGTTCGCCAATGTCTTGAAAGTTCAAGATACATAAAAACAGCATGCAATTCTTCAAATCAAAGTGTAATATCAAAAAGAAAAAAACAAGCTAAACATTTGTGCATTCACTTTTCGTTCGTTGTTGTTTCCAAAAAAATCTAAATGTTTTCGTTTTTGCCACCATCAGCACCAACGAGACGAAGACAAAATTAGTGAGTTTTCCTTTTTCTTTGGTGTACGTTTCTTGCTAACAAAAAATCAAAAAAACATAAAAATAAAATCGCCCACAAAGCGAGCCTATTCATATACTTCCGCTCGTCGATTCCTCCAACTTTTTTTTCGTCTTATTTATTTTTTATTGTTACTGAATAGGTATTTTGAGATATAGATTTATGAATGCTTTTATGTGGGGTTTATAATGCACTTTATATTTCGAAATTGTGAATTAATCTGGGGCTAAAGCAAAGTGCGCATGGTTAACGATTATTTGCAATTATCCATTGTTGATTTTTTTTTGAAATTGTATTACTCTGAATAACGTATATCAATTGAAACTTGTGCGAGAAAGGACAATTTTATGAAATTTTACCCACTTTCACCCATTTGTGATAGTAAAAAATAATGTTGACTTCAAAACCCCTTTTCTAGAAACAAATTCCCAAAAATACTAAATTTTAGATATAAACTTCAAAACTTTTAACTAACCTTATAATTTATTTACGTCACCGGAAAGGCAAAGTGAGAAAAAAAAAGAAAGAAAAAAATAAATAAAATAAAGTGGGGATACCTTTAATTCACATGAAGAAGTGGGGTACCTTTAATTCACATGAAGAAGGAATCTTCTTATTATAACTTATCACTATAATTATAGCTTTATTCTCAATATTTTTATACTATATCTCATTGAAACTTTTATGCTTTCTTTTGTACATAATTAATTTAGTATCTAAACCAATCAACATAAAATGCAATGAACCAAGAGGACAACCAATTGTGTGAACTTGTACCATCTCGAAAAACATCAAAAGCATCAACCAACGCATTATCCCCCGTACCAAGTTGTCAACAAATTGCCGATGAAATGTGTGTTAATTTTCAGAGAATAACAAAAGATTTAGAGAGATAACAGAGGGGAAGCAGAGAAGCAGGTGTATATCAGAAATTAGGTTTTGATTATTATTTTTTTTTCTTGTCGATTTGTCTGGTTTATTCTATCTCTTCATTATTCTGAAAATAGTTTTTCATGGAGGAATGTGAATGTGATGTGTCACCAAATCTTGAAGAATTGTAAGTACATTTGTTGAGTATCTCTTTGTTTACACTGATATGATTCTTCGTGAAATGTCAAGTTTTGTTTCGAAATGTTAACAACAAAAAACAACTTGTTTTTGTTTGTTAATACTAAAATTCAACAACTCGAAAAAAGTTGACTTTTGAAAGTGATAAGAAAGGGTAAACACAATAAGCATATAGTCGGTTTCAAACAAAATGAATTAAAAATAAATATTGACTCATTATTTTTTTTCCTTCCCACACTGAGATTTTCTTTTTTTTTCTCCGAGGTTAAATCGAATCAGCATTCTCTTTTTTATTTCGTTTCTCAACAATTTCTTTGTATGTGCCAAAATCTTGGAAGTTGTCATTCATTACCTGCTAATGTTAAGCTAAACCCGGAAAAAGATATAATAATGTGAGTTTTGCTTGGAAAAAAAGCAAATATTTTTATCGGTTACTATGGGCAGACACATTTTTTTTTGTTTTTGCACTATATAGTGATAATTTTTCGTGTCGTTGTTAACGCATAGAAACCAAACGCTTTTCTTTTTTATTTGGTTTGGTTTTATGCATTTTGAAGTGAGGTTCTATGAGGAATATGTGAGTTTTGTTTTTCCGGGAATTGAGAAAAAATAATTATTGTGGGTTGGCTGTGGGAATATTTTCGAAAAAGATGAAAAACAATATTTCGTAACAATAATAGGAAAACACGAATGTTTTCGATTGACAAAAAGGTACATTATAATGCAATAAGTAAACAAAACTGACAAGAGATCGTTAGTTCTAATCAAATTTTGAAAATTAAGATTATCGAATACTGTGAAAGAGTTTGAATTCACTTTCTGATTACTAAAAAACTTGAAAATGCTAAATACTTTGAATTAAATCAAAGATCAGATTGATCATTTTACTATACTGAAACAAACAGTCTTAATTATTACGTTATTTTTTGTGAATCCCGAAAATTATCCTCAGAATTAGATTTTTGCTGATTTTTTTGTCAGCAGTAATCTACTTTACTTTCAAGAACACTTATTATTTTTTTCGAATTCATATTTTTTATTTAAAAAATGTTTTCAAAAAATTCAGATTATTCAAAAAAAAAAAAAAAAATTCACTTCCAATATTCAACTTTCAAAATTCAACGACACATTAAAAAAATGTCTTCTTTGTTTCCCACAACACATTGTTCTCAAAAATTGGAGCCCATATCAATTTACGCGACTATTTTTCATTTCATTCTCCCAAATTCTATTCCATTCTTTTGTTTTTGTCTGTCCAAAAATAATTACTACCCCGGTTTAATTAACCACTTTTCCTGAAGTAGAAGAGTATTCTATTTTCATGGAACACTTTTTGGAGACAATAGAAAAGAAGGACGGAGAACGAAGAATTAGATTGGCTCATTTCTTCACCAATTTTTCATCTTCTTTACCAGTCTGCTTTTTTTTGTCGGCTGGTTGAAATTTATTCATACCAATAATTGTGACATTTATTTTTTTTTGAAATGGCAAGAGCTTTACAGAGCCCAATTCGAAGGTATGTAAGTGTAAGCTATCATTTTCCAAATCTTTTGACACGAACCAAAAGCTTCTTATTTCTTTAAGTAGTCTGGCACCTGCTTATTTTCCAAAAAAAAACAACCAAAAAAACAGAGGGTTGTTTTTCTAAGAAGGCAAAGAATGAGCAGGGCGTAAGTTTTCCGGAAAAAAATAGAAAAGAGGTAAAGAATGTATAGTGTATAAAAGACATGTTTTTCAGTGCTCGTATGCAATATGGTGTCGAAACAAGCTTCAAGTCGAGATTACAACAATACTTCATTGAAAATCAAAAGTCAAGTATGTTTGATTAGGGGAAAATATGAAAAAAGTTTATTGGAAAGAATAAACAAACTTTTTTTAATACGCATAAAATCGCTAGAAATCTCCTCTTCCGGAAACAATGAATAATTCAAAATTTCAATTGAAACTAGATTATATGATTTTCAATATTGTCTTATACATTCAATTTTTTGAATCTGACCTTCATTCCACTTTTTGACAGTTTTTATATATTTTTATTATGATTCTAACTCGAGTACATACTATTAACTTCAAACTTCCGAAGCAATAACTTTGTTTGGAAATTGAGTTAGCCAGAACAAAAAGTGTTCAATAACCAAGAGACCAAAGTTAGAGGAACATGCAATTAGTCGAGTAAAAATAGAACATATGACAAACTAGAGAAAAATTGGAGTGAAGTTCATAGAACTGAATGTATAATGGTGTTGTCGTTACACATCTTCAAGCTGAAAGACAATAACGATTTTTGAAACACAAAATACCCAGTAATTATTTTAATATTGTTAAACCTAAACTTTTAACCAAAAACTTCTCATAGTATCTTGGAGAAAAATAATAGCAATTTCCATGTGTTTTGAGGTTTTGGAGTAGAAGTCAGATTTCTTCATGATTCTTAGTGTCTTATCCTCACAATCAAACAACCAAATGTTCTAGGTCTCCGAATTCGTTTGTTCAACGTCTTCATCAAACTGCTTTCATGCATTCTCTACTGCGTTCGTGTTGTTGAAGATAAACGCATACACCCGCAACCGTTCCCTTACACCAACAATTCCGATATAGATGACACTATCACAATATAGTGAGCGCCTGAAATAAGTTTTGACTAATTTTACAAGTTTTCAGTGGATATTTGATATGGGTGGATTTTGAAGAACCGATCTGGCTGATTCAAACAATTGTGGCGACTGTCAGTATGGCTGAAACCGTACTCATCTTCTATCTCAGCTACTCTGGAAGTGTTGTTCGATTGTTGATCAATATTCATTTCCTACTAGAACTTGTTACTAGTTTCCCATTTATTATATCGGTGAGACATTTGAACCCAAAGAAAGAATAAAAAGAAACATTTTCAGATATTCGTACCAAGCCTTCGATATCTGTTCGTACCGGTGTTCTTGAACTGCTGGTTAGCAAAGGGTGCTCTTCAAGCGATGATGGTAACACAATAATAACATTAATGATAACTGTTGGTTAATTTTTCAGAATGACTTGAATCGAAGTTCATTCATCAGTAGTTCAGCACTTTTCAGACAGTTACTCCTTTTGTTTTCTGTAATGGCATGTTTGATTTTTACCGGAATGTGTAGTATTGAGCACTTGCAACGGGCCCGTGGTAAGCGGATTGATTTGTTCAAATCGTTCTACTTTGTTATGGTAACATTTTCCACTGTCGGTTATGGAGATTGGTAAGTTTCAAATATGTATATATATATCTTCCCATACAAAACTATTCAGGTATCCTGATTACTGGATGTCTCAATTATGCGTCGTCATTCTCATTTGCGTTGCATTGGGACTCATCCCAAAACAATTGGAAGAATTGGGACAAACTTGGTCAGAACGTCAAAAATCGGGAACAGATTTCAGTGGTTGGAATGGGGTTGAATCGCATGTGGTTGTGACAATAACTTTGCTAGAGGTCGAATTTATTCGTGATTTTCTGGAGGAATTCTATGCGCATCCGGAGAATCAGAGAATTCAAGTGGTTTTGTTGTCACCAGCCGAATTGGATAATCAAACAAGAATGTTGTTGAAAATCCCAGTTTGGAACCATCGGGTTAACTATGTGAGAGGATCCTCGTTAAGAGACGAAGACTTGGAAAGGTAATTAGAAGGGTTTTTAGGCACAAAGTTGGCCGGTAAAACTAATAATCAGTGACACAAAAAACGAAAAAAAAACGGAATATCCACCCAAACAAATAAAAATACTCAACTTTTCAGAGCTAAGGTATCCACAGCAAAAGCTTGTTTCATTCTCTCCGCTCGTCATGTTAACCGCAAAGTTGCCACCGATGAACACACTATTTTGCGATCATGGGCAATCAAAGATTTTGCACCAAACGTAAAACAATACGTCCAAATATTCCGAGCTGAAACAAAAATGCATATAGAGCATGCTGAAGTTCTTATCTGTGAAGACGAATTCAAGTATGCTCTTCTTGCTAACAATTGCATTTGTCCTGGAATCTCAACATTTATCACATTGTTGATGCATACATCACGTGGAGAGTAAGGGTTTTCCTAAAATTATGTTTTCATACTCCATTTTTTCAGAGAAGGTCAAAAATCAACAGAGCCTTGGCATAAGGTATACGGTTTCCACTCGGGAAATGAAATGTATAACATCAAAGTGGCTGACAGTAAATTCTTCGGAGATTTTGTTACGAAAACATTCAGCTATACCAGTTTTCATGCTCATAAAGCTTATGGAATTGGGTTGATCGCAGTTGCGCCAGATGGAGATTCCTCTAAAATGAAGCTGAATCCAGGACTGTCACATCACATACAACCAAATGATATATTATATTATATGGGGTTGACAAATGAGGAGTCATTGTTCAATTTCCGAAAGGACATTCAACATCAACAACGGAGAGCTAATGTTGCTTCTTCAATTGCAAATATAGGAACTGTTGCGATTGATGTGCCAAATCGCGATAAGAATGAGCTTGCAAATCGGAAGAAAAATAAAAAGAAAAAAGAAAGAGCTGCCGATGAGATTAATTTGATTGAGGTCGGCGATCATATTCAATCTAGTAGACGACCTTCTATCGCAATGGTAACAGAAGGCAAAGTAGAATCATCATCAGATTCAGATCAAGAAGAGTTTTGTGAAAAATGTCGAGGCAATTGTATTCAACACAGACTCCAACGAACATATCCGCAAGTTCGAACATACATCGGAACATCTAACACAGTTTGTCATATGATGAAAGAAAAACGACCACTATGTTGTCTCCGTTTGGACGAAAAATGTGCGCATACATCGGCAACTTCGGCTCATGAATATTTGTGGAGAAATCGCCCCATTATATTGGCTGCCGATAGAACTTCTAGTGGAATGTATAATCTTATCATTCCTTTGAGAGCTTATTATCGACCAGTTCATGATTTGCATCCAATTATATTGCTGCTAGAATTAGGAGATGAAGATTCATTGAATGATGCATTTATTGATGCAATTGCTTATTTTCCAGATATTTATTGGATGCAAGGAAAAATTGGGAAGTGAGTAGAAAAATTTTTTGAATTAGAGCTCAATCAGATAATTTTTGATAACCAGGAATTGTAACATCATTCTATTTTCAGTTTGGATTGTCTTCTCCGTGCTGGAGTCAGTTCAGCAGAACATGTTGTAGTTGTCAAAGAAACCGCTGTAATCGCTGAAGAACACACAGCTGACTGCAGCACAATCATCACTGTACAAAGAATTCATCGAATGTTCCCAAAACTTCGCATGATCACCGAACTCACACATGCTACCAATATGCGATTTGTTCAGTTTAACCCTAACAATGCATATTCATTAGCACAATCCAAATTCGAGAAAAAAGAACGGAAACGTGGATCACATATGCCTTTCATGTTCAGACTACCTTTTGCACAAGGTGGTGTGTTTAGTGCAAATATGATGGATCGATTACTATATCAGGTAGACGGAAATATTTTCAACTTGTGACATTTTGAAATTTCAGGCTATTATTAAGCCGTTTGTTGTAAATCTGGTTAGACTTCTATTGGGAATCGACCAACAAAGTGGAGGAGGATATTTGACCTCGGTGAGTTTCTGAATCAAGTTAATCTTTGAAAAACGTTTTATTTTAGTTTGTGATCACTGAAGAAGATCTTTGGATCAAAAACTACGGCCGACTATACCAAAAACTATGTTCTTCTGTTGCCGATATCCCAATTGGAATTTTCCGCACCAAAAAAATGGATGCCAAAACGGTATGTTTCATTTCAATAGCAATATCCATTCATTGAAAAAAAAAAATTCTAGGTATCCCTCGATCTTCAAGAACAATGTAGAGATTTCGATTTAACTGAAATGGATCGTAACAAAGATATGTATGATCATGTTAAGAATCGAATGAGAGTTCTAGGCATCAAAGATACCCATACCTGTAAGTTCAACGTTTTTATGTTTTATCTATTTCCAATTCAGTTCGTCGGAAAATTTTCAAGAATTTGAACTATGGAGGTAGTTATTTTGAGTGTGTGTGTGACATTTTCATATTATTTCATCACTAATAAGAAAACTTTTTTATTGAAAATTAAGTTTTGATTTTTTCAGTGCTTGAAGGATCGGATCAAAAAGGTTCGATCTCATATGTTATCATAAACCCAGCCCCAGATCTCGTACTAGAAGCAAGTGATATTGTGTAAGTTACAAGAAAATAAAACTACGAAAATACAACTGTGGTTCATTTCTTACAGTTACGTTATTCGAAGTCCAATCAGGAAAGATGCTACCAACAAACGAATAAATCCAAGAAGAGGTCTTCGACGCTCTAAAAATGTCACAGAGACCATGGATTCCGTTCAAGTTCCAACTATTGTGATTGACGAGAATAATTTGTGATTTTTTGCTTCTTTCTGTATATAAGTTTAAATATAATACTAACAATAATAATAGAGATTAAACTAATAATGCATAAAATATTTATTTTGACTTTAATGAGCTATAAAATTTATTCACACGAACAGTCGAATGAGATGCTGAGAAGTTGCTGGACATCCAGTCACTGGGCATCTAGAAATTTAAGCCATATTGATGGTATGCTTGGGATTTGAAACTCACTTATGATGAGTATTGACATATTGGTTGATGCATGTATAACAAAAAACGTAGCCGGATACGAAAAGTGCGGTGTCATTTACACGTTGTTTGATGCAAATTGGACATTTATTTGTGTCCAAACTGAGCACTTCGCTTTCTTTGAGAATCTGAGAATTTTGATGTTTTTTGACAAAAGAGGTTGAAATGTTTGAGAAATTTGAAAATGAATTTTTGAGTTGGTTTCAACCCATCGAAATACAGTTGTGGTTTTATAACTCACCAATTTATGAGGTGGTGGAGGTGATGCAATCATTCCTCCTGCCAATTGTTTTATCCCCATCGATCCGGCATCAGTGTTATACATATAATCCAAAAACTGCACGAAGAATAGGCCATACGCAAATGCTCTTGAAATCAAGCCAGGTAGACCAAGGATAAATCTCCAGATTCGATTGAAAAATCCAGTTTTGAGATGAAGTGGAACTGAATTGAATGCTTCCAAGTCTTCAGGTGTCAAGTGTTTGAGCACAACTCCGGCGAAATACAGCCAAGGTGAATGAATAGAACTACGATTGAGAATATAACTGAAAAATACAATTTTCGATATGTGTTTCGTTCAATTTTCTGTTAAACTTACGCTAATTGAAGTGCACTTTTGATAGCTTTGATACATGATTTGACATATGGCCATATGACAACGAACAGTTTTTTGACCTTTGATGGGACATCCTGTAATTTGCTAGTATGTTTGATAAGGAGGATTAGTTATCAAAGAGCATGATAGAGTACAATTGCCTATGTTAACATATTTTAGGAATGCAAAAAGATTATAATGAGGACGTGTCACTACAACAACATACCATGGAATCATTCTTGGACCATAAAAATGTTAAAGACAGCAGGTCGAAAAATATTCCATACATAAAAAACTATTCTAGTTTAATATTTTTTAATCATTGGTAGTGCGCTATGAAATTGAATAATTTTGTTGCAAACGGAAGAAACAAAAAAGAGCATTCGTCAAGTTTGAGCGAAATATTTTTTCTTATTTTTTTGCGGACCAGGTGCCGCTGTTGATTACGGTTTGTTTCATTTTAAAATATTCATAAAATCATTGTCACAAATCACTGAACTACCTTACCTGAATCGAAGCCCATGTGCGAATTTCGTAGACTTCCTTCAACTTATCATACAAATTGTTCAATTTATTCTCCACATATGGCCATCCAACCAAAGTGATTAATGACATAATGCGTTCTCGTCCAGCCATTGGAGCTTTCCCAGTTTTTGTGCTGATTCTTTTCATCGAATAGAAATTTTCAGTAAATGAAGCACCTAAAAAACTAGAATTTTCAACAAAGAAACAAAATTAAAAACTCACCATAGTTTTTGAGGTAGTAATTTTCCAAAGCCAAATCAAACAACAAATAATATTCATCAAAGTTGCGATGAACTGGGAGAAATGTTTTCGGTTTGAAAATGGCCAGCCATTTAGTAATATGTCCCAAAGCCGGTCGAATCGATGTTGATAGATTCTCCTGTGCCAATATATCAAAAACTGATGGACCTTTTTCTTCAGTGATTGAAGAAGTTGCCGTTGCCGACGTTAAATGTGATGCGCGAACTGTGCCACTCATTTTGGTAATCTAAAATGAATCAAAACAATAAAAGAAAAAAAAATCAATGATAAATGTTTTCCCCCTCCTTGTTCTCTGCACGCCCGCATACTCCACTGGAGACTACAGTGTGGCCGATGAGATGAAGGACGCGCAAAAATGATTAGATAATGTGAAAAGGGGATAGGTCAAATAAAAACATTGCAACTACATAGTTGGCAAAAATAAATGAATAATATGGAACCTATATTTCTCAAAAAATACTAATAATGAGAAGAAATTAAATTTTTTTATAAAAAATTCCATATAATAATTTTCAAGATAAAAAATTAAAGTTAAATTCTATTCAAAAAATGAACAATCAATATTATATTTCTCTTATCAGTCTGAAAAAAGAGGAAAATGATCAATTAGCAAGTTCAGTGTTTTTCTTAAGAACCCTGAGTTTCACTGATAACACAAGTTTCGTATTTCAATAGTAGAATGGAGAAGCAATTGGCATAAATCTGAAAGTGTAGCTCCTAAAATAATCTACATACATGGTGTAAAATTGAAATATTTATTGTTCAAGGAAATAACTAAACCCCAAAAATATCACAAACTGATATGAACAAAATCATCAGTGAGCTCTAACTGACATAAAACATGAAGATCAATTCAAATCGAGGTTTTAAAAAGTTACACAAAAAAGAAACAGGAAATTCTAAAATCCATGGCACATTTCGAAAATATATAATTTCAAAAAAGGGAGTTTTGCGTTGTGTTGAGCTCTGAGACAATCAACTATACAATATAAAACTTGAAATAAGAAAGGGTACTCGTAATTGGGGGTGTATAATAACGGAATAGAAATGGGAACTGAATTTAGGAAAAAAAATACAACACATTAATAAGTAGAAATCCGCAGGTTTAAGAGAAAAAATGAATAAGTTATGATTTTTTTATAAATCGAAAAATTCACCGATATGTACGTTGATAATCATCTGTGTATGTGTAATTAGCATAACCTCTGAAAACGTATACTTTGTCATATAATAAAGGAAATGATTACTTACGGTTTAGGTCTTGTGTCATATGTATCAGTAATGAAAGACGACATGTGATGAGATTCAGAAGGCGGTTCAACAATACTGAAAATATTTTTATCATGTTTTGGTTTTTCTCTGATGAACTTACTATCTTGGGAAAGCGTGCATCTTTGAATAAAGTCCAATCAGCGAGTTGGAAATTACTGTAATTGGTACCAGAAGAATCAAGCAAATAAGCATACACATCCAAGTGCCATTCTAAATAAAAAATTGTACTTTTGTAATATTCAAAACAAAACTCACGAAAGGATCTACTGTATAAGAGCAAACTGCTGCTGTGGTATATTTCGCAATTTGAGCCAATGGGCGACAGGATGTGACTTCGGTTTGCATTTGGTTCTTTACATGTTCAATGTATTGATCAACGTTGGATACCATGTTTTCAAACTCTTCTTTGGCTCCGCGACTAAAGTGATCTTTCATGTTTTCCGAGAGGAGAGCTTGAGCATGTTGCAATTTCACGAGAAGTGATGAGACCGGGACTTGGATTTGGGTGAGTCTGAAAAAAATAGAAAATATTTGTATCTAATAAAAAATACACTTACTTTTGATCTAATGTGGTGATATTCTCATAAAGGGAACTTAACCGACTTCTGAGCGGCTTGGCAAATTGTGCTTCCAACTCGTTGATCTGCTCCAAAACCAATGAGACAGCTTTAGGCTTCCCAGATGAAACATTCAAACTTTCCTCGAATTCCCGTGTCCTTGAGATGAGATCTAATTCATCCATTGCATGCTTGATAACATTAAGACCTTGTTGACTGATTTTTGTTACATTGACAGTTGCAAGTTTCTCAAGATCATTGAGTTCGCTTCGAGAAATAAGAGCATCAAGAGGACGAATATCTGGCATTTTCTCCATTGTTGTTTTCAAAAATGATTGGAGCTGGTTGTAAGACTCTTTCTCAAATTCTTTGAGCTGGTTGAGATGATATTTTTTGTCGAAATCAAACATATCATAGAGAGTTTCATTTCGATTACAAGCTCGGATAACTTCAGCTGGGGTCTTCTGCTCAATCAATATTTCCACATCATTGCTTGGTTTGTGGGTCTCTTTCCAAATATCAATATATCTTTCAGCAAGCTGGAAAAAATAGTAATTGTATTTTTAATTAAACGGAAAAAAACTTACCGATAGTGCGTCTGGTCTGCTCAATGGATTTCTCATTGGTTGACATACCAAATGCGTAGCATTTCCCATAACAAAAAGGATAATCGCAGTGGCGAGAGCCAAAACAACGAACAACAAGAGGAATATCCAAATACCACATGAGAAGAACTTGCTACCGGTAGTTCTCACACAACAGTCATCATTGTAATAAGTTGGCCGTCTTCCGAAAATACCGTAAAGAATTCCGAAAAGAAAACAGAAGGCAAGAAGAACGAAAAGACCAGTGACAACTAATGATACATACCAGCTGAAATTGATGACTTTTTTGATGAGAACTGGATTTAGATTGCGATCAAATTACCTGTATTGAATATATTTCATGGTTGGTGTCTTTTTTGGGTCAGATACATAAGACACCGAATTGTATAATGGTTCAAAGTTGACTTGTTTGAGTTGAGTGGATATGGTTTCAGCTACTACGAAAAGATCATCACCAATTTGTTTGAGCATGTTCTGAGCGACTGTAAAATATGATCAATGAATGGATTTTTCATTTCAAATCGGTTGACCAGTTACCCTTTTCTACTTACAATGTGTTTCCTTATCAATTTCATGTTGAATGGTTGTTTCCAATCGTTCAAACTGCGCATTTGACTCTCCCAAAACTTGTGAAATGTTTGCGTTCACGATTTCAGTCAATGCATTTTGTGTGGAACTTGACAAAAATTTCTGAAACCTCATAAAATTCCAAACATTCATTTCATATCAACTAACCGGATCAATTTTGAACTGCGTAACTGCCAAACTATCCAAAAGTCTCTCGGCTTTAGTGCACATACTTTTAACCGGTTCCATCTCTTCAGCAATGCAATTGACTAGTTCGGCGTTTGCTGTGTTTTTCAGTCTTGAGAATTCGGCCTGACATATAAAACCTAAGCTTTAGCTATGAAGTTTTAGCGTACCTCAAATCTAGAGCCTTCTTCATTCAAGAATCGAATTTTCTCGTTGACAAACTCCAAATCGGATTGCATTTCTTGAGCTACTGGAATTATATCAAATTTCATATAAGTCCTGTGTGAAAAGTGTTTCACCTTTACTAACGTTAAGAAATACATCAATAACATGAGCTCCAGTCAATTTTTTGACTCGGTCAACCACATTGTGGCCAGCAGTTGAGAGTTGTTTATTGATAGTAGAATTAAGAACTTGATAATCTTCAATCAATAACTTGCGGATTCTCTGGAAAAGTTTTTTTTGGGAGACTGGAGAATCGTTTCACTCACCATATCATTATCCCTTTTATAGACATTAAGATCATCAATACATTGATTGATTCGGTTTGGGAGTTCATCTAAACCAAATTGAGCATATTGGCTAGTCATCATCAGGGTGAAAGCGACAAATCTGTAATTTATTCAATTTTCAAAGATATTTGAAACCACAACTCACGCATTGATACCAACAAGTGCAAAAAGAAGAAGATTGCACATGCTTCGTTTACATCCATCATATCTCGCATCAGTGGTTTGTTTTTTCGATGAGCTGGAGCAACAGCATGCACAGATTCTGAAAAATCACATAGTTTAAGAGATATCCTGAATTTAACATAACATTCAAAAATGAAACTCAAAATGAAATCAGTTCAACTTTTTATTTGTGATTTTTGGTCAGAATAAAACTCACTTGTACAAGATATAGGAGAAAACAAAGAACACACTGAACGCAATTAAGCTAAGACTTGCAATTGCCCATCCTTTTTGCCATTCGAGCCACTGAAAAAAAAAAAACATTTCAAAGTTTCACAATTGTCTCTCTCTCCAATTTCCCTTGCAAAAATCTTACAAAGAAGTGGACATTTCTCAAAAACGCAAACAAACATATAGTTTCCTTTATAATTCGTGCTCACCGGCTACTGGCGGCTAATATTTGTCAACTTTTTAAATAGTTAGATTACTTGATCACGTTTTTTGTTACGTTTCGGGTTACGCACTTTTTATCTGTTCAAAAAAAAAATAAAAATATTTTTCAAGTATCTAATTCACCTCGACCTATTTTAAAATATTGTCTGTGAATGGCAACAATTTCTCTTTTTTTATATAAAAGAAAAACATCGTTGAAACAACTATCCGATTTTTAAGTGGATATTAAATATGCCTTGTTTTTTCCATTTTGAGTGAGGTACTTTTTTGGGGGTGTAAAGTACTTGAACTATGTTGTTTCGATCTAAAGTCTAATCGGCAACAATTCGTTATTTCCGCTTGGAAATTTGATCTTTCAACAAAAGAGTTTGCGGAATGTTCCGTATTGCATATTTACATGAATGATTCATAAATGACGCCGCGCGGCAGCAACAAAAAAAAACACATTTCCTGCTATTTATGTGTAAAGTGCTCTCCACGGTTCGGTTACATTTATTGATTGTTGGGATTATAATGAGATCTGCTTACCTGCCAGTACTTTGTTTCCACTGAACGTTGTAACTCATCAACATCACCGGTCAACGCTTTCTTTGTTAACAAATCTGGAAAAATATATAATTTTTCTTGATGAAATTTCATTGTTCTTTGTAGACCACCCACTGCGTGAAATAATTTCTCGGGAAAACGAAAACGGAACATATGTTGGTCATTTAACTGGGTGAGAAATGGGAGAAGGGTGATCGAATTACAAATGGACCACCAATGATGAAAACGTTAATTCTTTCTCAAGGAGGTCAATTGCACCCTAATTGTTTGGTTCTCATAAAAAATGTTCACCAATTTTCCTCCACAATTTTCTTTTGGACCACATATATTGCTCAAAATATTGGCTCTTGAGAAGATTTCCGAATTATAAATACATACATATATAATTTCTCTTTAGTCTGGGTGTTCTCTGTCAAGTATGTTTGCCAAAAATGCGTATTGTGCTCATAACGAGACGCAGATTACCTCATCGAATCGTGTACAAATAACAACAACAACATTTGATTTTCTCGTATACTATAATTATCGTGAAATTTGTCAAAAAGATTAAAATTTGTTCATTCCATTTTAGGAAGAGTTCCGCGTATATGTAATCTGATTATCAATACGCTTCACTAACTCTTTATATGTATGTATAAATAAACAATTTCACGAAGCTTTTTCATCTTGTGTGGCCAAAAGAAACCACATTTCTCATTACTACAACATTTTTTTATCTGCAAACTTTTAATCTATTCCCTTGAGGCGTTTTTCCAAAAAAAAACGAGGGGTAAAAAAGAAAGAAAAAACTTCTGAAATGGGAATTCATCGTTTTTCACATATATGTATGTGTGTTCAGGCGAAAAATTGGGGGTAATCCTTTTGACTAAGCCAGTGGAGAAAATTTACTAGTTTTTTTTTTGATGGCTAGCCGCCAGTCAAAAAGTGGAACATGATCAGTAAGTGTGAAATTTATGTATGTTGAGGCAAATGTGTATAAATCAATTTAATTGGGAGAAGAAAATGGCATGAGGAATGAAGATGGCATCTGGCTTATCGAGTTTTTATTAGTTGGCGGTGACACCTTTTTATGAGATTGTCAAGTTGACAGATTGAACTTTTTGATAAACTATTTAGAAAATTTTCGGCAACTTCTAAGTTTTTTGAAAAATCCGAAATAATTCATGGGTTAGTTCTTCGAAGTCGGCCAAAAATACAATAAAAACAGGTATTCAGATTTTTTCTGTGGTTGGTTAAATAAAAAATTATCTGATTTTTCTAAAACTATGGTATTCAAAGGAAAAATAGATTTTTCAGAGAAACTTAGCGAGAAATATTGAATACCCACAAAACTCGACCTTAGCTGGTGAAAACTAAAAGAACTTATACTCGAAACATCTATAGCTAGAACTACTAGGAAAAATCCGGAACTTCTTAAAATTTTTAGAAGTACTTGCTACATTTTTGGAATTTTTCAATCAGTGAAAAACAATATTTAAAAATTACTACTTTGTTTTTGATTTTCGAAAAAAACATTTAGAATTCAAAATCTTTCGGCTATGTATTATTCATAACAGTTTTATTTTCAATCAAGTTCAAAAAAAGATACCAAAACTAACCTTGATGTGGAAAAGGTGAGGATAAAAAGCTAATAACTTGATCAATCGTTTGATAGTAGAAAGTGAGTACAACATCAGCTTTACGACCATTTGCATCCGGCATAAACGATCCACATTTATACTGTTCAGCCGATCGATATCGGCTGAATTCCAGGCCTGACACAACTATTGTAGTTCCACATAATAACAGTAATAATATTATATCTCGCATCTTGTTGTCTGAATAATTTAGCAATTAATATCCATATTCAAGGACAAGACAAAAATCGAAGAATACAGAGCTTCTTTTGTGATCAGTGTAATGGTTGTGGTCACTCTCGCGCACTTTTCTTTTTTGCTGCTTCTTCTCCTAAGTCAGTCAACAAATAGAAATACACTCGTCCCTTCTCTCGCTGATGATGAAGAAAAAGAAAACAGCAAAAATGGTGGGAGAGGGAGGGGGAAACAGAAAGGGGTGGAGCGCTCGCGCGCGGAAAAATGAAGGATAGATAGGATGGACTTATGCGGAAGGGATGAAATGATCAAGCGGAAAAAGATGGCAGAAAGAGTTGTGTTTACATGTGTGTTTGTGCTTTTTTTTTGCTTATTGGGGTGAGGATACTTTTTTTCAACAAACTTGATGGAAAAGTTCTGGAAAAAAAACTATAAAAAAAATTATTGACATGAACTATGAAATCGTATAGTTCTCTTGGACTGAAAAAATTGAGAAAATCAAAAATATAACAATTGGCACTTATTCGAATATTTTTATTGTTCTATTTTTGGGAAATAATTGTTATGGGAACGGAAAAGTTCAACAACTGAAGTTTCTTTTAAAAACTTTTACTCAGATTTGTCACTTATCTCTTTAGAAGCCGAGAATCATTTTTCACTGGAACATCTAAGAATTTGATTATCATAAGAGTGGGTTTATCTCTTAGTCCAAAGTTTTTTTTTTTTGAAAATTTAGTTAGAAATAGAATGAACTCATTTACTGGAACATAGAAGAATTTGGAATATTTTTGTTTTGTAGATCAAAAATGAAATACATATATATTCCCTTCAATTTTCAAAAATACCTGGGTGAATTGATCAGAGCAAAGGTCAGCTGATCTTACTTCAATGCTAACTTTTAAAAAATTGGTAATTTTTTTTTACTTAAAAGAAATCCTTCTCTTTAAATCTCAGCCTTCAAAATGAGAAACACGAAAAAATAATTTATTTTTGAAATAACTAAAAACATTTTCACGTGAAATATTATGCCGCGTTTTGACACTGCATACACTTTGACGCACAATTACGACCAAAAGGAATCAAAATAATAAAATTTCCAATTCAAAAATAATTTTTTTTCATTCCGAATGTTTTTTCCGTAAACGGAATTTTCATGTTTTGAGAATTGGAAGAGAAGGTATTTAGGCGATGAACTTCAGTTTGACAAAAGAAAAATAGGAGGTCAATTAGAGAGATTGATTTCCTTTAACTTAATATTTCCTTTAACGTACATCAATTTCAGTTTTTAAACAATTCTTTCAGGTTTTTACTCCTACTCTAAAATGAAAAAAATAAAATTAACTAAAAGTTTGAGATTGATTCAAAGATAATTTCACTCTGTTTTTCAAAACAAGCTGAAAAGAAGTTACATTTACAAAAAAAAAACCCCAACTGACTTATAATTAAACAAAAGAAACAACTGAAAAACTGTGACAGAAATACATTACAATAAAAGATTTTATCGGAAGGAAAATGGATTGAAACTTTTTATTGGGGAGAAATGAAAGAAAATCTCCGGCGGATAAGAAAAAACATAACTATGTGAAAATGTATAAACCTTGACAACATAATTATTTGATCTGATAAAAAAACCCTATGAAAATGTTTTGAAAAAAAGTGTACTTCCGCATAGAAAAATGATGTTTCGATCTTTTAATTAATTAATTCAACTACTCAGAAATGATGTTGAAATAGTAAGATAATTCTCTTGGGACCTATTTTTTGTCTAAAAATTAGAAAACTGGAGCGTGAGTTTGAGGTCAAAAAATATAATTAGTCGTAAGGAAGAGGAGAACATAATTATGAAAATTAAAAAAAATTGCGAGGTGGAGAGAATTTTGAAAAAATTGGTCTCTGAATAATGTTTTCACACCTGATCGATTTTGAACAAAAACATTGTCAACCGGTTTCAAAACACATCATTACTTGAAAAATTCTCACATTTATCTTGAAGAAGAGAAAAAACATCGAAAAAATTCTGAATATTTTTGTGGTCACGAAAAAAAAAACGAAAAAATGTTCCAACTCTAATTGAAAATGTACTACTACACCTAACACCCATCAATTTTATTCGTTCGAAAATTGAATTTTCGAAAAAGAAGAAGAAAAAGTAAAAATGTTATTCGGTGTGTGAATCTAATTTTGACAAGTTGGTAATGATGATCTAAATATATACACATTCGTAGAATTGGATTTTCCCAAGTGTACGTATTATTTCCGATTTTCAGAAGAAACGTACATTTTTGATGGGATGTGAGGTAAACAAAATTATCCGGGACTTTCGGTGTAGTAAGATTAGAAAGTCGTCTATTTTTTTTTACATTTTTTCCGGAAAAGTTACACATATCATATTCATTCAAATAGAATCACAAATTGAGGTTAGAGAATGAATACGTTTGCCGGTAAATTTAATTTCAACTGAAACAGTGGCATAAAAACGGATTTTTAAAAATAGTTATAGTGCGGACATAAGCCGAACTTAGAGAAAAACAACATAGTGAGGTAAGTTGAATTGCAAAAACTTTGACGTTATTTTTTTCAAACATTTTCCGGGAGTCATACTAATTACACACATTCCCTGAATAGTATCAATATATTTGAGACCGTATTTGTTCACTAATTCATTTTCAATTCTGACTTTGTTGAGCAAGGAAAGACCTACAAAAATAACTAAATTATATATGAAGAAATAATGTGAAAAAAAAATGGAGTATCTTTTTTGAGGATATTCAGGTGAGAAAGTAATCAAAAATCTTACCACCAGCAAGGTTTTCTATCGACTCTAGACCACTTCTATTTTCAACCTTACTCACATAACAAATAAATTGATGCTCTTTATGATGAAAAACAAGTACATATGCTAGTTCTCTAGGCAGAAAAAAAATCAATCTTATATTTTCCAATAAAATCTAAAAAATTATATATTTTTAATTGAATTTTGATGGGAACCTTGGTTTGAAGTAATGGTTTGAAAAATGGTTTGAAATAAAAATTAAATGTTTTGAAATAAAAATTCAGGAAAATATACAGATCATTTTATGTATTCGTAAAAATCATGAAACAAAACAGGTAAAACCAACTTTGCAACAAATTAGATGCTCTTTTTGAAAACCTGAATGTTCTATAAATTATTTGTTTAGAACCTTAGAAAGAAAAGAAAAGGCTTTTATCTTGGGTGGCACTGGATCATAAAAGTTATCAAAATCTATTTGATTAGTACAATCAAAGTTGGTTGGTATACTAATAAACTTCTATTTTCCCAGCAGTAAAATATGGGGAAGCAGATAATTTTATCATAAAGTAACCCGACTAGTCACACTGGTCGGTCAAGTAACAATGAAAAAAAAAACACCGACAGAGACAAGAAAAATAATGCGCAACACATCTTGCTAATACAAGACAACTGACCCACAATTTGTCTACACTCTCTTAGGTTCAAACACTGTCTACATGTAACATAGACTATATCAATTTCGCAAATTTTTGCGGTTGCCAATTTTCCGGAAATAATTGAGACGTTCATAAGCGAAACAAATATATATGTTTATTAATGTTTTTAATATGATCATAAACCTATATTTTTCACAAATATTTTTCTTTTTCGAGATTTAACAATAAAGTGAAAGAGAAGAGAAAATTTGATTTTCGCGGATGACAATGAGATTTTTTAAATTGTGTTATTTTTTGGAAAGGGTAAAGTTCGCGAAGCCAGACAAAAAAGTTGTTTTCAACAAATAAAATAAAAAAGACAATTGTAAAATTGTGATACTTCCACACTTCTAGAAATGATCGTAGGAATATTATTACAACTAAAATGTAATTTCGAAAATTGAAATTTCAATTATACTTGGCACTTGAAAATCTCATTGTAAACTTCAGTTTTTTTTCGAGTGTTATACAATTCTTTCAAAGATGAAGTTGATATGAATATTACAATTTTTTAAAAATAATATTCAACTTGAATTCAACTCCATGAGCTCGAATAAAAATAGAGTTTCTTGATATTTTTGAAAATTCCCTAGAGGATGTATATGGAACGGATAAATTCGAAAGTGCATCTTGTGGTTGTGAAAATGACACGTTCGCATAAAAAAAGGCAACCGGTCGAAGTTCTTTCAGTTAGCTTGTCAGATTGCAAAAACCCAATACATGGTCTGAAGAAGACAATTTTGAAAACAAAATTAACTTCGAAAGGATTTTTTAGCAGGTATTCTCTGATTGTTTTTTTTTGGATTTAATGAAGGTGTTTTGCAATACGGAAAAGATAGATTTTTTTGATTCAAATGAAATGAATGAGCAGAGTTAGAAAAAAATTCTGTGTTTTTTACACTTGGAAAAATAATTTGCTTCCAGTGGTCAAAAAATGTCAAATAGCCAAAATAAAACAACTGCCCAAAATGACAATAACAGCTAAATCAATAAGATACGATTATAATTTTGAAAAAATTGAAGAAATCACAGGTTCATTTTCGACATAACATAGTTCAAAAAAAAAACTAGATACGTTCAAGAATTTCAAACGGATATCCCACAACTAGGATGAAACCGGCAACTTTCATCTTAGAACAGACTGAAAAAAACGCAAATAATAAAAAATAGCAACTAATTTGCCAAGTGACCACTAGTACTTTTTTTCTTTCCTCTTATTTGCATATTTTCTTCTTATTCTTATTCAGAAGAAAATATGTTAACAAGTTTTTTTTTGCCTGTTGAGACTAGCAGAGGATGAATCATTTAATTAAAGCAGAAAATGGATCATTTTACTGTTACATTACAACTTTGAAGAAATATTGAACAAGTGGCAAGAGACGAAAATAGAAAACTAAAAAGAAAACTTTGAGACTACATATATACTTGAAAAAGGCGAACGTTGTGTATTTCCCGGGGGAAATAATTAATCATTATATTTTATGAGTATACGTACGAGAATCACACTAATTGGCAGAAGACATATTTTTATTTTGAGCATTTGATTTTTTTGAGAAGTTGAAAAATGGTGAAGTATGATTTTTTTGTGGGTGTAAGAATCAAAATAGTTGGAAGATTATCCAGATGAGCGTGACAATGTTAGTTTTATGTATTTTTTCATATGACACTTTACAGAAGAAAATTGAATCAAACCATTTTTTAACACTAATAAATGTGATTCTTGATAGAAAATTGGATATTGATTCTCTGAAAAACGGAAAACCACAATTTCCGGGCTACAATTCAACAAAAATAATACTAACCAGAATTATTAATAATGATTTTTGTTGAGTGAAAAAAAAAGACGAACAACTAAAACAAAATAAATAACATGAAAATGGTTTTTATAAAAATAATATGAAATGAAATGATTCCCTAGCGAAAGTTTTAGAATAATGACACTTGGTTGAATATTCCTGAAACCAATTTAGAATTGAATATATTTCACGATAAACCTAAAAAATATATGTCTATCTGTCAACTCAATTCACAGAAAAAGTGGTTTTTCGAAATGACGATCAAAACACATCTTGTTCGAAATAAAAACAACTCCATTGTGATAGGAAGTTATATTGACACTGTTTCAACTTGAACAACAAGAACAAGTGGTATATACATAGTTTCATCCTTCTAATACACCTCTAATTATACTCAACTTGAAAAAAAAACAAACTATTTTCTCGTTTTGTTAGATCAGTAATACATTATTTCAGATACTCCTGGTTTTGCTATGTCTGTTTTTCCCACACTTGTCTAATTTTTTATGCTATTAATTTGAAAAAAAAAACAAACATTTTCTCATGCAACTATTTTTTTCATATCACATTTCGCACTTTTATGCAACTTTTTTTGAAGCAGAGAATTCTTGCAAGAAGTGCATAATACAAAACATGACTATCGAAGTTTTCCTATTTCAAAACCCGACATAGAATACATTCGAAAAAGTGCGGAAAACTGTCATTTTCGTCAATTTTACACAAAAAGTAGTGCATTTGGCATCATTTTCAGAAATGTTCAGCTAGTTTTTGTTTTGTTTTTTTGTGCAAGTGGGTTTTTGAACTAGTTAATTTGTTGTCATTATCCGGGTTCGTCCACGCTGAAGTTTTACAACTTTTCAAAACGAAAATATTCATATTGAAAATCGAATGTTTTTCATTTTATTGAAAAAAAAAACTCACCGTTGTTTAGGTTTTGCAAAGCGTATTGAATAAGAAAATTTTTCTAACAATTATGAGAACTATTCATGAAAATTTGAAAAAGTAAGATGAAGTTAAGTTTATTATAAGAGAATAAAAGAAAACTCCATAAAAGTATTATTATAAAAGAAAAATCCGCTAAGAGTCCTCTTCCTAAACCAAAAAAACTTGAATTTAATCTTCTTAAAGACTATTAGATTACTTTTTTTGTTCCCTCTTTTTATTATTCACTTTTGTTTTCTTTAATGCAAAAATATAGAATGTAAATCAAAGCAAAAAAACAAGGAGAAAGAAAATCTTCTAGAAAGTTAAATGAATATTTCAGTAATAATGTCTACTAAATTCTCGTTTTTTTTTCGTTTTCTCTCATCCTCGGAATATATATTTTTCAACTGGCACTGACCGATAAAAATAAGTATTTTCGAGTTTTTTTCGTCGTTCGAATGAAAATGAGAAGCAGATGTTCGTAAAGTGCGAATCGGTGAAAGACGTTTTGTTCATTCATGTTTTCAGGTTATGCGGCTGTACATTGATGACGTGACTCATTTTCGGGGAGAAAAGTGATTTTTATTTGTATTTTTTTCTGTTGAAAATAAGACTAGGTGACACTTGTCATTTCCAATTTTCTTTTTCATCTCGTTTTTTGAGGTTCTGCACTTTTTCAGCTCACTATTTTGGTTCATCTATTTTTTCTTTTGGTATCAGAACTTTAAACTAGAAAATATTTAAATATGTCTTTCGGATAATTTTCGATGCCTAGAAGTTTGTTTTCGACAAAAAATATCACTCAAAGTCTTGATGAACTATTGTGTGTTGTCAAAACAAAATGTAGACTTTTCGTCATAAAGGACAAAAAACTCGAAAAATGCTCTGTGTGGTCCGTTATATTGTAATTCGTTGTTTCCCGGTTCTTACATGTTAATCGGGAAAAAAACTAAAACTTGATTCCTGAAGATTTTTTTAAAATCGAACCAGGTGAGTTATTCTGAACAAACAACTTCATCGCCAAAAATGTGTAGAATTATGATTTATCAAATTTCCTGATCAATTTTTTTGGTATGCCACTTTAACGTTTTCTTGGAACATGGATAAAGAAACATTGTTTTAAACCTCAGTAGTGTTCTTGGTATCGGCTTTTCCAACCACATGTTATCACTCATATCTAGTTTGAAAATATGTTGATTTTCTAACTGATCAAGTTTAATTCTTGTGTATGTTTAAAACAACATTCCAAAAAGTTTATTGTTCTCGAGACACGGTAAATGTTAATGATAATGTTATTGTGTTTGTCGAGAGTCTTACTACTATATACATCCTAATTCCATCCATCTTTTTGAAAAATGCGTCGCTCCGTATTCAATTTTCCATGTCCAAACAAAGAATATTTTTAGTTATATCAAGCCCATTGTTTGCAGAATGGAAAATTAATTTCCAGGAGCAAAACAATTTCATTTTTCATTCAAAAAAACTAGAGAACAAAAGCATATTTTTGCATAAAATTAGATATTTTTGATGCTGTAAGAACATTTCTTCTATTCAAACGAAAAGTCATAGTGTTCACAGTTGTATGTTTTTGCTTGCAATAATATTATTTTTCCAGGTTCATATTTTCTCACTTCAGTTTAATTGGATTTTGGAGTTAAAAAAAAATAATTCGGAGAAAACAGTCATATAAATTTAAAAAAAAAACATCAATATCTATTTTCATTTGGCACTAGGTATCGGATTTTTTTGATTCTCTGAATTTTCAAAAAAAAAAAATACGACTCTATGAAACCTAACCTATCAAAGAGTGTGAGTGAGGGTATCCAGAGAACTAAAACAAATCCTTTAAAACCTCCAATAGTTTTAACACCATTTCAACGTTCTGTTTTTTTGTAGCTGCGATTTGAGATTTTCTATTTATTCCTGGAAAATTTTTGGGAAGTTTCAACTGTTGAGTAATGCATTTAATTTTAAAAAAAATTAAACCAGGCATCCGTAGCCCAATAGCTACAGTTCTCTAGAAAAAACTGCACTCCACCTAAAAAATCTTTCATCGTCAAAAAATACATAAAGTATGTCATTTCCAAATGGCTATTTACAAGAAGAAGACAAATTATATTCGTAATTGGAGCCATGTTTTTTTCCCAAGAAAAGGGCAACAACAATCATCTCCGAAGTCAACCTTTTTCTTTCCCAGGATATTCATTCTCCTAAAAAGTTTTTCTTTTTTTTTCTATTTATGAGTTGCATATATAGTTTTTTCAGCTCTATCTACGCGAAAAAGAAGGGAAAAAACTAATAAATTATTCCCTCTCATTTTCTCCTGACTTTTTTTTTTCACGAAAAATAATCGGAAAGCAAGATTTCAATGATCAAAACCACCCACTGTCCTTCTTCTCGCAGGCAATTGTCGAATCTGGTGGGTGTGTTGTTATTTCTTCATCTTGCCCTTCTTCTCCAGATTCCCGAAAGAGCAAGAGATGATGATAAAAATAATCGGAAACATTACACATTTTTCGAGAGTCCGGTGTTGTGTACTATGCGAGAGAGAGGGTGTTTTTCTATTTTGATTCAAACTCCACCAACTGACACGACATTTCTATTTAATGTATCTGTTTCCATCACACTTTTTGTGTCCTCTATATCTTCTACTTCTTCTTCTTCTTCTTCTTTTTTCTCTTTTTATATTTTCTTTAATTTGTCTATGTATCTTCTTCTTCTTCTTCTATTCCTTTCAATTCGGTGTATTGGTTTGTCACTAAAAGTGCCCCCGCAATTTTATTTCAATTTTTTTCTCCATCCTGCCCTATCTGTAGAAAATTCTTTATTGAAACTTTGGTTTTTCATCAGAAAGAGAAAAATAATTGAATTTCCGAGTTTCTGTCATTCTCAGCAAATCTAGCGCAAATTTCTTATATTTCTAGAGAGGTAACATTTCAGACTTTTCAGATCAAGGTCAATTGGACCTCCATGTTTTTTTTTTTTTTGCAAAAAAGGATAATTAGTTTAAGTTGTTTTCAGCTTTATTCGAATCCAAAAAACAACGAAATAATATTAGTAGTGTTCTAGTAAATAGTAAAAAGCACATTCTCACCTGCCAAACCCATTCACTCTCACACACTCACACTCACTTATACACATATGTGAATAACATTTTTTTATTCGTTTTGTTCGTAATGTCATGCTTTTACTAACCTTTTTATCTGACTACATAATATATACATATGTATATATATTTATATGAATTCACTCGCACTAGAAAACTACTCTTTACATTCATATAAATGTAGAAAACCACTCGCACATTTGGGTCAAGAAATCGGAGAACATAGTATCACCGGGATATTATTTCGAAATTCACGGTTTGTGGAATAACGTGAAAATTTAGTTGATGAATATTTGAAGTTTTTTGAGAAAATTAATGAAGTTAATATTGTTTTCAAAGTATGTTCAATATATTCATTTATAAAACATAGATTTTAGGTGAGCCATAGCCAGGGGAAATAATTTCAATAACATGTGACTGAAAAACAATAATAAGCTTGATAAAACTACATTCAGTAAAATTTACTAGTTATTGGTTCTGTTTTAGTATTTTGGTGTTAGATTAAGATAAGGGTCACAACTTGTGTTCAGATTTTAGAAGGTTTTACAATAAAAAGTCACCGAGAAAGCTTTTTTTGATTTCTGATAACACATAACCAATTCATATTCCAGAAACCTTTTTTCGAGCTACTCGAAAAACCTTTTTTCGAGCTACTTTTTCATAGCATTCTTTTCATTTTTTTACTGGACCTTATTGATTTATTATCTTAACATGTTAGAACTTTTCGAAAACCCACAAAACTGGGTGCAACATAATGGTATGTTCCGAGATAATAACATGGCTCATTTTGTTTGCTTGGAAAAAAGTGCTGTTCAAAATAATAACATGTTCGAGAATTTTTTGGGGTTTTGTTAAAAAAAAAGAAAGAAAAAATCAAGAACTATGTAGCTTTTCATACTTATTCTCATATTTATATACATAAATTTCAGTATAATGGGTATACCGTTTTGTTTCGAAATTATCCGAGAACATCAAAACTATGAATTTTATTGAAGTCTTCCGACGTTGAACTACCACACTTCTTGAACTAACAGTTATTAAAAACTGACAATGTTCAACACACCCGCGGGGTCGCTTCTTTAACTTCTTGCACCAATTCCTTAACAATTCTATAATTTCAAACCGCTTCTCACCTATTTTTTCCCCTTTAAAACAAACCATTCTGTGTTTCTTCTGATTTTTCCCTTTGTTCACCATTCACTCACCGCAAATGCACTCGCACTGATCCACTATGGATCGTATATCTAATTACAATTTCAGATGAATACCAGAGTTTTTGGGTAGGTCAGGTCATGTTATTAATATCGTATATAGTCCAATGTTTTTTTTTCCTTCTCATCATACCTTTCACTTTTTTCTCTAATCCATCACATACAGTACTTTTTGCTAACATGTCAATATGCCTTACCTCTTTTTCCTTAAACATGTTGTTTTTTCTATCAATTAGTTCAATAATTTATTTTTCATTTTTCTATTTTTCCTACCCCTTCTTCTAATGCTTTTGCTTGGCACCAAAGTAGATGTTTTGTGTGTATTTCCGAACTTTTTGTGAAATTGCAAAATTGTGGTTGTGTATTCTTTCAGTGATGAGTTCGATCGAAGAAACGCTTCGCTATGGTGGAGCCGCCAATGAGGGTGAAGGAGATGTAAGTTCAAAAAATAAGAAGGAGTTACAGTAAGATGAATGTAGAAAAAAATTAATTGAACGTGGGTTGGAGAAACATCCTTCTGCTAATTAAAAAAAAGGTGACGCATTTAAGAAAAAAGTTTTCTTTCCAATTAGGAAAAAATTGTGTTTCACATGACGCTTTCCAAGAATACAACATGACAACTTGAAGTTTTCGAGTTCAACTAGAATAGAGTAAAAAATTATTTCAAACTCAAAAATCGTTATATTAATCTTGCTCATCACTTGCTTGAAAATATATCAAGTTTTTTTATAACTACTTTTCTAACATTCAGGTAAAACTTGAGACAATATAAATTTGAAAGAAGAACCTAGGCGGCTAACCGTTAGACATAAAATTAAGAATCTAATAAAAATATTCAAAATAAAAAATCCCCTTTGCTTGAAAAAACTTTTTATAAGAATTTGCTCATTATTTTAAAACACATATTTTTTTACATGTTCAGTTTTCTATTTTCTGTGAGGAACTCGTGGTGTTAGATATCCAGTAAAATCCCGCATTGTTCAAAATATTAGGATAAATGAGTCACTATCACCTCGGATTTCCAAATTCGTTCGTGAAAAAGACTTCAAGATTTTCGAAATATCTAGTGAAATACTTTATATTAAAAACCCTATCTCTCATATATTTTTTTAAAATACTAAAATGAAAAAAAACTTCGAAATGTATTCAAGGCATTTACAATTTTTTTCAAAACGACATTTCTAATAATTTGTGCTTCTAGTTAGCGCAGAAAACTTTTTCGTAAAATTTGAAAGATAAAAATTTATGCCTGATTTTTGCAAACACATAGATGTGAAATTTGAAAATTATATTTCTCAAAAAAAGTTTATTTTTAGAATAAGGAACTTATGAGGTGACAAATCTAGTTATGCTTGAATAGAAAAATTTCTTTATTTCACCTGGTACAAGGTTGCCATTTCTAGAGCAGACATGACATGGTTTTCACCCACCTTCTTCACTGAAAACACACATTTTGGTAGGGAACTTTGTTTCGATTTCTAAATTTGGAATCACCTGTGTCCAACATTCTTCGAACTTCATCTGACAACATCAACAACAAAAAATTGTATTATAGGATGCTCAGCGCAAAGCAGAGGAACGTGAGAGAAAGAAGGCCGAAGTTCGTAAGCGTCTCGAGGAAGCTGGACAAAAGAAGCAGAAGAAAGGATTCTTGACACCAGAAAGAAAGAAGAAGCTTCGTGTATGTAACATATATTACCTTTTTAGATAGTGTCCTTCATCTTGATCATTTTCAGAAGCTTTTGATGATCAAAGCCGCTGAAGACTTGAAAGCCCAACAATTGTTGAAAGAACAAGAAAGAGTCAAGATTCTCAATGAGAGAACAATCAAATTGCCAGAAGTTGACAGCATTGATGATAAGAACAAACTTGAGACAATCTACAATGAACTTTTCTCCCGTTTGTGCTCACTCGAAGAGGAGAAATATGACATTAACCAAACTACCACCCAATTGGAGACCACCATCAATGCCTTGAACATCGAAGTCAATGACTTGAGAGGAAAATTGTGAGTTTTACCTTAAAAAGGTGCATAAAATGAGTGTTTCTTTCAGCGTCAAGCCATCATTGAAGAAGGTTTCCAAATACGACAACAAGTTCAAGAAATTGGCTGAGGCTAAGGAAGCTGAATCCAACAAGAACTTCAGAAACAACTTGAAGGTCGTTAAGAAGGAAAGTGTCTTCACCCAATTGTCCAACAAGGTTTGTGAAATGTCTGTGTGGGATCAACTGGAATAAAATTCGGAATACGGATATGAAGAGAATATTGTTCAATTTTTCTTGAGAACAATTACTTTCTTAATGCAAAATGATCATTTTAACTCCAAACAATTCTCACGAGGCCAATAAATTGGTGTTTCTATCAAGATATGAACAGCAATAATTGATATCGAAAGTTCTAAAAAAACATTGAGCCTAAACATTGAGTTCAATATTTTTAAAAATTAAAGTAAAAAAAGTTCTCTCTGGAGATTGTATTAAATTGCTAAAAAAAATTTAGGCCCACTAAAACTTCTAAATCTGAAGGTGTTACTCATACTTTGAATTCCAATGCAGAATTGTGGTTTCATCTCCTGGTCTTTCTAAATCTCTCCTACGCCCCAAAATTCTTATTTTCAGAAGAAGTCCGACAAGCCAGAATGGTCAAAGAAGAACAAGGAAGAGAAGAAAGAAGAAGCCGCTCCAGAACCAGTCGCTGAAGCCGTCGAAGAAGAACCAGAAGGTTCGGAAGAAGAAGAGGAAGCCGATGAGGAATAAATGTCTTACCTTTGAATTACTGTGTTTTTGTCACGTGCCTTTGATTTTTTTTTTCATTATTACTGTTATTGTGCCTTAATCAATCATTATATGTATGCTCAAAAAACTAATAAATGAATTTTTTCTCACAAAGTTTAAAATAATTGTTTACGCATTTCGAAGTTTCTCAGAAAAACTACAAATTTCAGGATTTTCCGAAATGAATTAAGCTAATATCGTCATCAGTTTCCCGCCCTTTTCCGGAGTTTTTTCCAGCTGCATATTTCTTACGTCAGATTATTTCAGCTGTTTTATATATTTTTGGGGTAGGAGTATGCACGTTTATTTTGCTACTCGTGATTGTTTAGTCTTTTTTTTAGGAAATCGGTTCTAGGAACCAATAAATATGAATGGTTTTATTGCACACTTGATTTTTTACTTACCACAGAACACTATTCGGTGGAATTGCTTGCTTTAACGTTTTTTGAACCTTATTTTGATTTCAGCAAAAAACATGTCAATACAAAACTTTGTTTCAAACTCTTCGGAACGTGTTCTCTACTCAAATATTGATTTGATGTTAGATGACATCGAAAATACAATTCACCCCAATCTCACTAGATCCAACTTTGTAGCCTTGTACTTCCTCCTCAATAATATGATTGGGGTATCAGGTATACTACCTATTTTTAGATAATTCAATTTTTATAAATTCGATTTATTTCAGCGACGTTGTTTTATTCTGCTGTTTTGGTAGTGATGTTCTACAGAAAATCAACATTTGGAAAGTGTGATAAACTTATTATCCTTCATTTGGGGTATCAAGTTTTTACTTTCGGATCAAGTGTGATTCTGCAAAAGGTTCGTTCTATTCTAAGAGAAGATGTGATTATAATATCGGAAGAAGATTAAGAACGTTTCCTGCAATGGCTATTTCTGATAATCGGGAAACATAAAACCAAAAATCTAACTTTTATAATTCAACGATAAATTTCGGAAATTTCCAAACGATTTCTTAAGCAATAATTGCTCGTTTCTAGATGTCATTTCGTGTGGGAACAATGGAGTACTACGCAATCCAAACATATCACATATTTCCTACTTGGATAACACACATTCTCGAACAACTTCTCAAAATTCAATATGTTCTTTTCTGGTATATCTCAAGTGCCCTTCTAATTTTCCGAATGCTAACTTTTTCCGTTGAAAGGTACACTACTATCTAAAAAAACAAATAATTATTATTTTTCCAGCAACGATAAAGTTGAAAAAATGTTTTTCATGTGTTTCATACCACTTTCAGCATTTGTCATGGTAATTTTCTATTATGGATCGGTATGGTTTAGCTCTGATCATTCCGATTCCAATAAATATTCAATTTTAGACCACTCAAATGGAATTAATGATGCTCACTGTGATGTTTGTCATTTGGTGTACACATCGACGTCATATGGTGGCCTATTTATATTCACAAGGATTATCAAGAAGAGATATTATGAATAGCAAAAGACTGAATGCAATGTACAGTACTCAATTATTTTTCACAATATTTTTCTATTTCGTAAAGTATGGATCGTTTTATGTTGTCAAGTCTACATTTACATCTCCTTATCAAGAAAATATATACATTTTTTATGCAGATCAGGTAAATGCGATGAAAAATGGGAAAACTAATATAATGTTTTGTAGTATTTCAATACTATGTTGAGTTTTGGGTCAATAATTAATGCCTGTTTGTTTTATTGGGCAACAAAAGATCATTTCAACACAAAGGCCAAGTCGTCTACAAATGTTCTACCTATAACTGCAAGTTATAATTTGACTGCTGGAAACTTTTCGCGACGCCCTTCAACTATCTCGGCATATTCGATAAATGCCAGTCCAATATCTTCTATCACACCAATTAATCCAAATATGTTACATGTCTGAGTTTTTGAATTATTATAATATTTTTGATTTTGATTGTAAAATGTACTATTGAAAAGTAGAATTACTGAATTTTTGAATTTCATCCATGTTCACAAAAATTAATTTTTAGTCTACTTTTATTTTGATTTTTCAGATTACTTCTTTTTTCTGCACAATTTTTTGATTAGTAATTTTTTGCTGTTTTTAAAATGATAAAGTGAATAAACAAATATGGAGAACAAAAGCTGTCCGCCATAAAACTGCTAAAAAAAATGTGCGTCTTTCAGAACGTTAGGTTCGCCACTGAGGTTTATGAAATAAGCAAGTTTTCAAGACGAGCCAAAGTTAAAATTTCGGAAGACGACACAAAGTCACGTATTTTTAGGACAAAAATATTAGAGCTTTGGAAGAAAACCAATATGAACTAGAAAATTCTGACAGTACACTTTCCCTCTCGAAAAAATCAAAAAATAAAGTGTTTAGTATGAAAAAATTACTTTGTTATTATCTCTGAAACTTCTTGAACTTTCACAAAAAAAAACAAGGTATTGTTTTTTAAGAGAATTTGAACATTTTCATATTTTTTAATTCGTGTCAAGTTCCAACTGAAAATCACAATTTTATTGTTTTATTAGACTCGAAGTCTTTTTTGATCTATTCAGTAGTTTGATGTGAGAAATTTTCTAGGCCATATCGGTTCTCTCCCAAGGCTCTATTTTTTTTCGTCCCCACAGTATGTAATTTTTTTGAGCGTTTGCTGAGTTTCAAATTGGCTCTTCTTTTGAAAACATTTTGTTTTAGTCGTTTGTTGCTCTGATTCTCGCTGTATATCAAAGAGGAACGTGTTAATTTCATAATTTCGTACATTTTTGTTTTTTTTTTCAAGTGGGTTACACTAAACTCAAATGATTCGATGTTCTAAAAACTAATAATCTGAAGGAATTCTTGATATCTCTAGAACTAACATTGTTAAGTGAGTTTTTGTGGCTTAACGCTGCAGACTTTTGTAATTACCATGTCAAAATAATTATGTTTAATTTACCAAATTCGTCGAGTTATTCATTGTTTACTGTCAATATTCAATGATATTCAGTTTGACTCAAATTCTGTATAATTTATCATGGTGTCGTAAAAACAATGCAAAATAAGAAAATTGGAAACATCAGTATATACAACGAATGGTGAGAGAGAGAATGTTCGAATAAATGAGGTACAAAAAAATGTCAAAAGCTAGCTGGATAAAATTAAATCAGAAGAGGGAACCTCGTTTGGAATGGAGAAGAAACATCAGAGTTAAAGAAAAAAGTGAAAAACAAAAAGAAATATCATCACTAGTAAAGGAGTGATTATTTGGAATAAGAAGAAGAAGATTAGATTTTTCATTTTGGTAGATCAGTTTTACATCTCATATCGATCGCCATAGTTGCCATACGGATGATCGGACATGAATGGTTGTCGTGCCATGCTGAAAATAAACAGTCGAAGATCAACATAAAACATTTTTTTCAAACATTTCATATTCCACACTATTTTTTCGTGTTTCAAAAATAAAAACCTCCTCACAATCAATAGTAACAAGTTTGACTGATTGCAAATGTTCATATCATTTTTGAGAGTGGGAAACGTTACTCTTAAAACTATCATCTCTTCCTATTTTTATGCATTCGGCTAAAACATCGTAAAAAGGTGATGTTTAAGATTTGCATACTACTGTAGGTTGGTGAGATTTAATTGTATGTTTCAAAATAATTGTAAATCCCATTTTTTCAAAATTATTGGGCGCCAAAAAATTGCCCAATCAAACTTTATGTGCTACTGTAGATGTTGACATTTTGTATTTGGGATATTGGAAAAAATACATCATCCAATGATATTGTAAAATGCTTAAGATGATAACTGTTTCGATTATCAATGTCAGAATGGATTTCGATAGACTCGATTACATTAGAAAAACTCTGTTTAAAAAGATTGAAAAGTCAGTTTTTGAAGAAAGTAAGCTGGAATACTAAAACTGAAGTAACGTAATGGCAAAAATTGATTTTTGGATAATACCATCCAAAAACTAGATTGATAAATAAAATAGATAGCTAAAATGTTGAACCTAAGGAACACTCATCCAACACCCAATCAGTTTCTAACCATTGAAAATAGATGATAGAAGAAGAATGCATGCTAAAGAAGTAGAAGGTCTTACCTATTGTTCGCAGCTTGTGTGGTGGTGTTTTGACTCCACAATGGAGCAGTTTGTTCATCGGCGGCAGTTGTTCCTGATGTTGTATTCGTCGACGGTTCAGCTCGATCCCTGACACAAAAAATTAAAAAAGGTGCAAATAAAAATTGAAACGTGAAATTTGATAGAAAGTAAAGGACATACACACAATTTTTGTTGAGATTTTGTTATTCTGAACTGACAAATACATGAACAAAAAATTACCTGGTGCGTGGATTGTAGACATGAGTTCCATAGATATCTACAGGAATGGTGGAATCGCCAGTTCCTCTTGGGAAGAACGGATCATCTTCGTCAACTTCGACATATTCGTGTGGTCTGGAAAAAAATCGTTTGATAATTCAATTTTTTGAAAAACTTAGATTTGTGGAGTGCAATTAATAACAAACCAAGTTAGGGAAAATCACGCACTATCTCATCGCATTTCAAATTAAAAACTTCAAATTAAAATCACCGAAACACAATATTTGACCTACCCAAACGACACACGTTTACTGTTCACCGCCACCTTTGATGATGTCACAATACTGGGTGACGGTGATATTTTAAGTGGCAACACACAATCAGTGCTTGTTGTTGATTCGTATCGAAATGGTCGGACACGAATTAGAGTTGATCTTGATTATAATACAGTGAGGTAGTGGACAATGGTGCGGATAACAGTTAAGAAACACAAAAGAGAAGTACAAAACACATTGATAGGTTTTTTTGTAAAGTTGAAGAATCGAAAAATTGAAAATTAAACTCACAATCTTGAGAATAAATGCCATGTTTTCGATACAACGATGAGAAGGATGAATAGAAGGATTCCTAACGACAAAACGCTCATCAGATAAATGCTCATACCAGCGCTGAAATAAATGTTCTATTTATACATGAAGAGTTGTATTGATAACTTACACAGCCTGATCACAAACTCCATAATAGAAGTTGACAACATCGTCATGGAAAACATAGCATGATGAGGAACTTGACACCGCTCCGGAGTGTTTCAACATCTCGGTAATGTCATTACCGACCAATGAAGAAGAATTGGTGATCTGGAATTATTATAACACATTTTGTTTTGTGAAGGTCTTCCACAACTGATCTAGAAACTATGATTGTGATGGAGAACTTCAAATTTTTATCGTGTTAAAATGTGCACATTTCCAACCTTATCATCATAATATTTGAAAACAAACATTCAACTGGTTCAAGTCGATTATTATTTTCACTTACCGCTTGACTTCCATTAAAGGCAACCTCCATCAATCGATCAAGTTGCGACTTGCTGGCTGGAATATTGTTCAGAAGAGCAACATGTTTAGCAATTGGTAGTGGCAAATTGTCGTGGCTGGTAGCTGGTGTACAGGTGTTATAAAACTTGACAGTGTCATAAAGAGTTGTCAATTGTTCGCGTGTAACTTTATCACCATCACGACAGAAATCGGAGAGGCCCTGGAAAATTATTTTTCTAGATTTTTAATACAATTTTGGGATTTACCACAGTGGCTGGAAGTGACACCGATATCAGCACCCATACAACCAAAAAGATGAAAAATCCAATCGCACTGAAAACCACAGCTCCTTTTTTCGATTGTTTGCAAAATGCGATGACTCCGGCAAATAGAACGCACATCGTTATTGACAAAACGATTACCAAAAATGCCCATCTATAAAATATTTTTTTTTAATATTTTTTCTTAATAGTGGTCCCCATTTATTGCATGAGCTACTGGAAATATGTGCATCCTCAACATATTTCCCAACATCAATCACTTTGCCAAAAAAAATAGCTCCTCTGTCACATGAACCAGGGAAAAAGTATGTATGTATGTGTATTCTCTAGTAGTAGTAGTAGTTGTAAAAGTAGTGCAATTGACAGATGAGTTGATGGCTCATGTTATTTTTTCTTGTTATAACAAAAGGTTTTCTTTCTTCCAGTTTCTCTCGGAAAAGTAATGAAATACATATGTGAACAACAACAACAACAACACACGCTCATTATTACACCAAAACACCTTTTTATCCCATCGATCATAAAAATGTCTCAAGAAGAACTGACCTCTCGCTTTCATATGTTGATAGGAATTTACGTAGACTTTCAAGAGTTTCTTCGTCGGACACGTGTTTTTGATCGAATAGTTTGCCATTTTTTGCGAGAATATCGACTTCGTCGGTGATGTTGGTAAGAATTTGATCAATCTGTTGAACAATCTGGAAAAATATAAGCATTTGTTTGTATTTTTGAGAATCGAATAGTTCAAAATGAGTTTTTTATGAAAGCTGTCTGAAACTCTTTCTAATCCTTTGTTCGTGAATTTTTATTCCCATTTTTATTACCGTTGCATTTTTGGTCTTCTTGCTTTCCTCGTGAACTTGATCTTCTAAAGCCTTCAAATGCACAGTTGTATTCAAAGCAGATTCTTGGAATTGTGCAATTTGAATTCTTGAAATCTTATATGACCTCTGACTATTGATCACTGAATTGATCGACATTGACATTCCTCGATTCACATGTTCATTGGCAAACAGGCAAAGTCCCAACATAATGCTAGAAAAAAAAGAAAACATTAATTGAATGTGTTTGGTTTAACCCCCTCATATTTTTTCAAAATAATAATATATCTATTGTTGTGCCTTTTGATTGTATTGTTTATTCGCTTATTTGTATTTCAAAAATTCTCTTTCTCTTCGATCAAAACAAATAAAGTGTGAAAAAATAATAATTTATTCAACCCCTTTCTCCATTTTTTTTAAACAAGTACTTGAAAAAATTGTGGGTAATAATGAATATTTATGTGTTTCTTTTTTTGTGTTTGTGTGACAACTTACAAGCAGAAGACGGAAAGAATGAAAAGGCATGTTGACAAGCGGCGGACACGTCGACGGGTTTTGCCAGTGGCTTCATTTTTGCGGCAAGATTGGCATATCCAAACAATGATGATAGTGATGAGCAAAAGGAGACTGATTGCTGCACCGAGACATGCAAGAAGAGCAAGACTCTGAAAAAATGTATTTTAGATCTCATTTGTTGTTTTATATGAAATAAATTCATGGAAAGGGAAAAGGTCCAAAATTACTTATATTCCAGAATCTATTTTTGTGGGCTTTCTGTGGAAATATTTTTCTTAGTACCTGGATTTTCATAGTTCTCTGGGTCCCTATCATTCTATCTTGAGATACTCATATTATATTTATCAGCTCATACTAAAAAATAATAATTTTTTTAAACCTTCTCTAGAAAAATTATGGTCTTGGATGTCAATCAATTTAAATCAGATTTTAACATTTTTCCATCTCCCCGATCCACGAAAAACTATACTATTTCAAAAGTTGGCGTGAAAATACTCTAAGATCTCTTCAACTCATTTCCATTTTTTTCCATTTTCACATCCACAAAAAAGTGGTGAACCCATAAATCTTCTCACTTTTCCCTCAATTATCACCTTTAATGGATTCATCTCTTTTTTTCCATTTTCTTTCCCCCGACTACTAATGAAATCATTTTTTTTCAAATGTTGTTCTGCAAAGGGAAAAAATCCATCTCTTTTTGTGGTCAGCAGAAAAAGTAATAGGAGCAGTATCAGCTAGTGCCATTAGCCATAGCAACAAAAATAGAACTCTACTTTTTATGTTGACATGAAGATTGGGAAAATTTTTAGAATTATTATTCAAGAAATATGATCATTCTTTGAATAAAAAACAAAAACAGGAAATAATATGGATGAGGCAAGTAAAAGAGTAAGAAAAAAAAACAGACATTCATAAATTGAATTGGTCTGAAAATGCAATTTTATGTTCTTTCTGTCTCGGGTTTATTCTTTTTCTTTTTCGTTACTCATGTTTATGTATACATATGTGTTTGTTTTGAAAAGTAATCTCTATGTGTATTTTATCCACATCTGGCGGGTAGGTCAAATCCCGCGGCAGGCAGGCTGGCAACCAGAAGGCCTAAAGAGAAAGGAGAAAAATAAAAAGATAAAATCGGTTCGCCCTTTTAATTAGTCATAAAATTGTATTGTGTTGAAACATATTATATTAATTTATGGGGAAGAAAAGTGATTTTGGTTTAGAGAATGATTTAGGAAAGAAATTTTCTTTCAATTAAAAAAAATGAGGTTTTGGATCCCGGAAATTTGAAGACATAAAGTTAAAATCGCTTCAAAAGTATTCTCGTTTTTTTTGAACATTGGTCAAAAAAAAACAATCCACCAAAAAATAATTGACAAATTCAACATGAAAACAATTTCCAACTTTTCAAGTAAAAATTGTATTCTACGAAACATTAAAACATAATTTCCCATCAAATAAAAAATGTGGCCAGTTTGTAGTTTGAAAGCGTTTTTTTCAGGATACAGATTCATTTCTCCAGATATGTTTATTGAAAAAAATTTACCTCAACAGTATATCATTATAGGTATATTTAAAAGTGTTCTCCGTGAATCAATGATTTTCTGTTTACAATTATTTCAAATATAATTATTTTCCTTTTAAATTTCTTCTCTCAGCTCAAATCAACCACCCTCTACCAAATTCCATTACATACTCAAATAATTAAGTTCAAGTGCTCCCCTTTTCCAATCCCAGATATCTTAATTTGATTATTTGTACATTTTGCCAAATGACAAGTCGTCTTCATCCAAACCATCTGACCTACCCAAACGGGGGCGGCTGGTCTATTTATGTTAATCTCGACAATTCATCGTGAAGTATGTGTCATGGCAAGAAATAAAGATGAATAAGATGAATCTGTTTTCAAAGAGCCTCTTTTTAGCTTCTATCTCCATCTATTCTAATTGTGTTACACTACCACACACACATACACATGTTTTTTGTCACAGACACATTTTTGTGCGGACAAAACTTTTTTTGGGGTGGGGAGGGGGATTGATTGGATGAGTTAGAACAAATTTGGGAGCAAGTTAATGGACTGTGAAAGAAGTTGACATTTTTGATGCTAATTTGAAAAGAAACTTAAAGAAAAACTATTTTACTTTATTCTTCATCTCAAAATCATAATGATATGATATTTTGAACATTATGGAAATCACGATAGTTTCCAAGGTAATGAAATTTCGAAAACTTTCTGTTCACAGCAGGTGCCTCAATTATTTTGACAGTTTTCAAAAGAAAAAAAAACTGCGGTCCACATCAAACGATTTTTCAATAGTCCACCTTGGTTTTGAACTTGCCGCCAAATTTTTAATCGTTTTGAAAAATAGTGTTTCAACTGCCGCTGACCGGAGGAATATCCCATTTTTTGAACCCAATTTAGTACCCCCAAAAACCAACCTGGAAGTACTCGCTTCTCCAATTCAAATTGAAAATATCTTTGGTCCATTGAAATTGAAAGTCCAATCGTGGGATGAGCGAAAACGCATTGATTAAAAATTGGGCAAATGTCATATTTTCTCGTTTCCAATCTAACACAACTCCTTATAACATATCTATCCTGCAAATAAAAAAAGTGTTCCACAAAAATTTTGCACATTCAAAATAAGGAGAAGCGAAGGCTGATGATGAGGATGATGGCGAGAGGAAAAATAGGCGAGAAGAAGGCAGGCAAATGTGGGCGGAGACTTGTTTTCCAACAGATTCTTTTAGTTGAAGGCGAAGTGCGCAAAAGAGAGAGGAAGAGAAATTGAGCAAAATAGAGAGAAAAGGAGGAGGAATAATATAATATTTATGTATTATTATTATTATTTACGACTAATGAGAACTTATTTTTTGTTTATAAACATACAAAAAATATGTGGAGGAACACATAAATAAATGTATAATAAATGTCCTCTTGAATTAAATCAAATGGGATAGGAATATTGTTTGGCGGTCAGTTTTTTGTGGATTAAATTGGTTTTGACAACTTATAGATTGTGTGTTTAGACAATTTATAGAAATATTGAAAGGAATGAGAAATATGATAATGAAAAGAATAACAACCTATTACACCGAAAAGTTTATGCTCATATCCTATTATTATTGTCTTGCTATATAGGTCAAATAACATATGTGCCATATGTGAACAAAGTGATATGCCGAAAAAAATGAAATATATACGATACTACTTTATTTTCCGAAAATTGGAAAGAAAGAAATTTATGACTCACTGGAATAATGGATAGTACGACCTGAACTGAACAGTGTCTCTAAATGAAAGTTTTTTGATTCTTCTAAAAGTTCATAATTGATGAATAATAAAATGTATTAAATTTTTCTGTGGCACATAAATTATAGCAACCTGGGAAAAGTAAAATAGGCAGAGCCTGATATTTTCTCAATAGTTAGGATGCGAAAATAGATGCAATGTTTTTATCAATAATTTCAAACTTGATCACGTAAAAATTCCGGTCACGTTTGTGGATTTTAAAAAGATGGTATATAAGATTGATCACCCACTCGAATAAGCTAAAAAGTTGTTTACGATATGGATTTCTGGAAAGTTCAACTGTCTGTGACATTCACGATACGAAAAATGTACTTTTATGAATACAATTTGGTTGCAAAATCATGACGATTTTCGAAATTGAAAGACATAGAAAAAAATTTTAATATTCATTTTGTTAGAGGGGTTGAAAATATACAATTGTTCCTAAAAAGTCAAAAATCATTGTGTGTGCTGAGTGATTAACCCATCCAAAATGGTATGTTAAGATGTTTTAATTACTACCAAAAAAGTTCAGCAAATCTGTTGATTTTTCAGAAAAAAAGAAAACAATTTCAGAGAATTTGAGCGTTCAGAACAATTTTGTTTTCAATATTAAACTTTTCGTTTGCTTCTTTTTTGTGCGTCATGAAAAAGTGTTTTCAATATATTGATAGTGTTTTTCATAGCACAAGATACATCATATTCAACTGCAAGAAAAGGAATCACAAACGTTTGGAGCTCATGAGTTATTTTAAAACTTCAATCTAAAATGGTAAAACAATCTTAATAATTATATTTCGAATTTCAGATTTTTCAAAATCAATTTGAGACAAAAATAAATTGTAAAATATTATATTTTTGAAACAATAATAATTGTGTTATCGAGAGAAACATTCTACTCCAAAACCCTTACAACTTATCAAACTCTCATACATAAAAAAGTAAAGATAACAAGACCTTTCGAATATCGAATAAAGCCTATAAATTATTTTGAAGTTCAAATTAAAAACAGATGCCTAACAAAAAAAAGAACGTTCTGAATTTGAAAGAGAAAAAAGAAAGAAAGCGAAATCTATTGAAAATCAAAACAATAAAAATGTATGGCTTGAATAGTTTTGAAGAGAAATAAAGAAATAAGGGCAGATGTTCAGGATTTTAAATTAGAAGTGTATGATTTCAAAATAGGAGCCTAATTATTTTCGAACAATAATAATACTTGTGTTTTGATAAGAGAAGGTCATCTCTAACAAGTTTGCATAATGAGTAATAAGTAAACATTATGAGAAATAGAAATCATGAAAATTTATTTCAAAAAAAAATTTGTTTTCAAAATTTAGTGAATTTGAGACAAAAATGTATTCAAATGGTAGTCTTTTTTTTTGGAAATTCCTGACTGGCAACTACAAAAACCTAGAAAATAGGTTTGTTTTTGAGAAAAATTTTCACAGGATTAGAAGGCAAAAAAAAAAATTTCGAAATCTTCCAAGACGAACAGATACGTCACATTTCAAGTGTTTGGGTAAATACTTGGCGAACTCAAGCCAAGAGGTGCCATGGTCAAATAACAGACTCACTGGCTGGCATTACGGGAATCTTGAAATGAAACATGTGACTTAGCAAAAGTTCATTTGTCCCTTCAAAACAACATGGCAAGTTTAAATTTTTAGCAATCAAAATTTTTATCTATAAAAACTGAAGCGAAAGAGGATGGTGTCAATATTGGCTGTACAAATTTCAGCGTAGAATGTAGTTTTTATTTACGAAATCTTCTCAAGTGAAGAAATACATAAAGGTAAAAAATCGAACATCCAAAAATTCTCTCACACAACATTTGAAGAAAAATAATAATCCCCATAAACCCTATAATTAAATGTCCTAACATGTATGCTTTTTACGAAAAACGTAATAGCCCAGAAAAACCATAAAACGAGCGAATATATCAAGAAACAACCATTTTTCTTTCTCAGCACAGAAACAACATGACAAATTTTAGACAACGAGCTATTTTTCAAATCGCAACGAAGGTCACATTTGAAAGCTTTTTTGCGTAGATAGAAAACGAAAAAAATACATATTGTTTTGAAACAGAGAAAATGGGATAAAAAGTGTTATTTTTTGTGATGAACTATGACAGGTGGTCAGGAAGAGGTTTAGACATTTTGTTTATGTTTCGGATTTTGTCTTGAGTTTTTTTTTTGAGAAGAAAAAACAAGGAACAACAACAGGGTTAACAAATGACAGTTTGGTTGACCTAGGATTATTCTTTGTTGGTTGTGAAAAAATTCTACAATGCATAATTATCACAAAAAGAACCTCTGATTAAATTTCCATACAAAAAATGTAAAATCAACTTTGAACGAAAACCAGTTCCGATTTCAAAAAAATCTGATTCAGAATTTTAAAGCAAAGCCAAAATTTCAACGTTTGTTGTAACCGGATATACCCAAAAAACGGTTTTTGCTGAAAAGGTACAGAATATACAATATTTTGTGGAAAAGAAAGTGGTTCTCTCTGGAATAGAAGAGATTAACCCATTTAAACTGAACATATTTTTAGTGAAAAATTTTGACACAAAGCAAAAACTTTGAAAATAAAAGATAGTCTTATGTTTTCAGAAAACCCAAAGAGAGAAAATGTGAGAAATTAGAGAACATTAAAAAGAAAAATCATAAAACTACTTGAAAACAAAAAAATCCTACAAAAATATATGTCAAAATCAGACCTCTCAAAGAAAAAGCTGAAAATTCTCATCTTCTGAAAATTCCAATATGTTATTCTCCTCCTATTCAGAGTTCAAGTACTCTTCTCCAAGAAAAAAACGCTTTAGTACTATACATATTTTTCTTTTTTTTCTATCCTAAAATGTCCTCCGTTCCATTCTCATAAAAAAACTAATAAACAAGAATTGAAATATGATCTGTACGATAGATTAAAAAATAAAACCCGGGGAAAAATGAAAAAAAATAAATTGAAAACAACAATAACAACAACCGGTAAGACGTATCAAAACATAACATTTCTCTTTTTTCGAGGTACAGATGTCTGCTTGTTATATTTGTGGACATATCGATCGATTGACCGTGTTGTCTGCGCACTCTTTTTTTGCCCACTGTCTTGTTCGAATGATTCATGGCGGGCTCCTTTTTCTGAACAGTTTTCGTTGCCTTTTACAAATATAGAAGAAAGTACAAGCGTTTATGAATAGAATAAAGTGTTTGTCCTGTGTTTTCAAGTGATATTTACATAATTTTCTGCTACTATGTTTCTTGGTGTATTTTACCTTCCATCGAATGTTCATTTAATTAAATATGGATGTGTGTTTACATAATATTTCACTTTGCAGGTCAATTATATTTGAGACATTTATTAATTGAGAAAATTTTGGGAAACATGACAAAATACAATAAACTTTAGTGGAATGGTGAAATGGAACAAAATGAGTAAAAAAACGCGGTATACGATTTATTATTATGATATATATAAAAACGTGAAGAAGCAGAAGTTATTTGTATTTTTTAGTTTAGAAATTTGGAGATCTGAAAGTAGCACAGAAATGAAGAGAAAGTTCTATAGAAATTATTTTATGTTGGTCCAACTAGCCATCGTCGTAGTCAAAAATCCATTCATAAGTTTCATCAAACTGAAAAAGCTGACAATATATACTTATCCTGAAAAAAGATAGTCACACGCCATCAAATGAAGATTATTTCGACGAACAGATGAATTTCCTTTTTTTGCCAGTTTACCAAGAACTTTTCAAAATTTCCAAATCTCCAAACTTTTCCGAATTTTTAAGCAAAATCATTAATACAACGAAAGGTCACTGAAGTTGAAATACGATGCAGATGAAAGCGTTTAAAACGATTGATTTATTTCGAAAAAAAACAAATGAAAAAACAAGAAAATAAGAATACGAAGAATACCGGGAGCATTTTAGAATTGAACAGTTGAGGAGAAATTAAGGAATATTTGAAAGAAACAATAATGAAAAAGAAAACAAGTATTGAAGAAACGCGCATTCATTTGGCTTCGATAATAACATCAATTGTTTCCGCGATTGACCAATCTTCGATGTAGATATCGTGGTCCGGATATTCTTCTTTCAGAGCATTGGCGAGTTTGTTCAAATCTTCGTTCACTTGGATTTCATCGGAAGGTGCGTCGATTGGTTCAAAAGTGAATTCATGACGGTGACCCATTTTTGGAAGCTGGAAAAAAATAATAATATTTTTTAACAAGTAAGGAAAAAACTTACAATGCTTTTGAAATCCTCAAGACCATATTGAATCAAATTGACATAAGGTATTTCCACATACAAATCACCTGTCCCTTCACCAACGGCATTTGCTAGAAAGGCTAATCTCTCGATTCTTGAGTGAATGATGATTGAATAGACCTCTACTTTATCTTCTTCTTCCCCAACAAATGTCCAATCATCCAAAACCAAACTCAATCGTTTAGCGGTTCTTCGGCCAAGACCATTCAACATTTCTCCGGTTACCGTTGGACCATTGAAAGTCCACATTCTTGTGCGAAAATCTCCAACCTTCTCGAAAAACTCTTTCTCATCGACATTTGAGTTGAGACGAGTGATGACTTCTCGGATATCTCCTTTTTTTGACAAAAACTTCCACATCGCCTCACTGATCGCCATTGATTCTCCGCGTCCGTTGCATACTTGGAACTTTTGCGCGGTGTTTTCCGACCAATTCACTTGAACTGTGATGAAGGATTTCAATTGAAACGAAGATCCTTCATTTTGAAACATATTATTGATAGCATGACAAGTTGTTCGGAAGTTCAACGCATCGGACAACGGCATCTGAAAAAAATGAGTTTTTTTTTAACATCTTTTCAAAATGAACATTGAAAACCTTACTTTTTTAATAATCATAGTGACGATTTCTGGTGGCATATCGAACAAAGTTTTCGGTTGAGGTTGAGCAATTTGAGAAGTCATGGCTTGGAGTGCTGAAATCATAAAAATTTTTGAGTAACGAAAACACTGCAAGACTTATAAACGAGGGGTTTGGAAACGAATTACGGATTGGGAAAGATAGAAAAATATAAAAACATCGGAAGCTTAAAAAAACTTTGAATTTTCTAAAAATGAAAATGAAACACTTTGGACTTCGAACAATCATGCAAAAAACGTTTTTAAATAGTGCTATTTGAAATCCAGTCTATAGATTTAAAAAAAAGTAAATTTAAAAGTCAACGAGAGAAGACTAACCCAAAATAAACTGGCTCTGATGTACTTTGGGCGTAGAAAAGAAAATTAAAACAATAGGTAGAATCAAAAAAATTGAACAAATGTGCAAAATACATGACACTAGAAAGAATCCATCAACTTGAGAGTAGAAGAATGAGAGAATTGAGATGAGTAACCGAGAACAACAGAAATTATGTCATTCTTCCAGGTGATATACCGTCACAGCGGCTCAATTGAGGCTTTGAATTTGTGGCACAGAAAATAAGAAAAAATGATGAAAGTTTTCGAATTATGTCGAAAAAAAGATGAGTTAGAATTTCAGAATCAGTATAAGCGTAGAATATTGAAGGAAACACTTGAAGAAGCATGTCTTCCTGATTTTTTTTTTGAATTTTTTGCATGAAAAAAGATAATAAAATATATGAAATTTCTGTAGAATATGTAAAGAAATTGAAAAGTAAAAATTTCAGAATTAATTTTATTCTAAAAAACTGCAGAATAAGCACTTCCTGATTTTTTTTTAAATTTTTCTCATGGAAAAGGAGATTAAAATATATGAAATTTCTGTGTACTATATAGAAAAGTTGAGAATTTAGAATTTCAGAATTAGTTTAATTCTAAAAATTGCAGAAATACAATTTCTATAGACTTGATTGGAAAGTTAGAATATCAGCTTTAATGTGAACTTTTGAACAAGTGAGAAATATTCATGAATTCGATATTTTTCGGAGAAGAAGAATGAGAAAATTCAATCATGAAATTAAGAAAAGAAGAAAAGAGAGAACAGATGTCATCCTTCCAGGTCATAGACCGTTACAGGGCTCGAACCGAGGCTGCCTGAGATATTCCAGCTCGCTGGAAGGATGAGAAAGAGAACCTGAAATTTAAACTCACGTCTCCTATTTGTCGTTGTTCGATATGTCGAATAGAATTCGTAGAAACAAATGAAGAAGAAAGGCGAAAAATCGAAGAAAAACGAAAGAAAATGAGAAGTGAATGAGATGCTGACATGGATGAGATTGACTTTGGCTTCTTATCAATATTATTAGACTGAGTATTCAATGTATCGCTGCGAGACCCAAAGCTAGATCAAGCATGTTCCTTTGAACTGAATTTATTTTTTTTTCGAATAAATTTTTTTTTCATATGTTTTTTTTCTTTTTGTTTTTTTTTAAATGATAACTGAATCCTTGTTCCAAGACAAAGTTGAAAGTCAGGTGCGCGAGATTTGGAGCATATCCGGTAATGAGCACATAGTTCAAAATTCACTGATTTACATCGAAAATGTATGAAATGTTGATGGAATAGTCAAGATGGAATGAGAAACATGAATCTCTGCTTCAAAATGACGTTAGAAGTCAGGTGCGCGAGGTTTGGAGCATATCCCGTAATGTGCACATAATTCGAAAATCACTGGTTTACAACGAAACTATTTGAAATTTCGATAGAATAATTCGAATGGGATAAAAATATGAATTCCTGCTCAAGAATGGAGTTAGAAACCAGCTGTCGAAATCTTTGAAAATATAAGGAGAACGAGATGAAAAAGGTGCATTAGAAACCTTGAATCTGAGCACTCTGATTGATCTCAGCTGAACAAAATGATACAAAAAAAAACTCTGAAATTCAAACTCATGTTTCCTATTTTTTGTGTGATTTGTCGATAGCGAAAAAAATACAATTGAAGAAGTAGAAAACCTGATAGAAAATGAGAGGAGATTGAGAGACGCCTTATTTTGAAAGAGAAAGAACTTGGTTTTGAACCAGATGTCATAAAAATTTACTGACCAGTAGCATTTGCATTCTTTCCGTTTCTCCATTCATCGATAATCTGATAAATGTGACTTCGTGGCGCTCAACTTCCTGAACTGTCCAATATTCAATATGATGTACAACAAAACTAACTCGTCTTCAACTTTGTAAATGTAACTCAAACAAATGTGATAAAACGTCCTACATATTGTGTAATCAAACGAACTTTAGAATAGTCGTCTAGAATTAAATGTTGAAAATATGAAATTTCTGAAGGCGGGAGAATCGATACAATGTCAAATTGAGTAAACCACGTTTTCAACCATTTATCACAATCATTTTCAGATTATTTTTATGCGTTTTCAGGATATCCTAATAGAATTGAGAGACATGTGTTGAAAAATCCACCTTGCTATCCAAAGATACAATCAAGAAATCGAAACTGTTTCGCCACAGAAAAGAAAAAAAAACTCAAGTGTTTTCACCTAAGCTGATAAAAAATACCAAAGAATCGTCTGACTGTCAATGAGATTTTGAATTATTCATCCCTCAGTATATGTTAATAAGTTATTCGTTGTAACATGTTCGAAAATTTGAAATTTTCATAAAATATAACTAACTCGGTATTGAACTTTTGTTATGTCCTAGAAAAAAACTAAATTCATACAAAACAAGGCATGTTGTTTTTCTTTTTTCCAGACAGTTTTTTTTAAACGTTTATCCAAATTTATTTTTTATGTGTGTATTGGTCCAGTTTCACGACCACATGAATACTATCATAAATTTGGAATTCGTTTGGTCAGGGTAGTCGATATTTTTCATCAAATTGAACAAATGTCAAAATTCGGAACAAAAACTCTTTCTACTGTTTTTTTTCATTCAAACCGATAATATTGTTGTCAGAACTCGCCTTGTGTCAGAACTCGCCTATAAACTTGTGATGAGATTTTCAGAAAACTAAGCCCAATGGTTCGTACCGAAAAACATAAGGCTATTACAAATACAGAAACATTTTATCCTATAGAATCACATCATTTGAATACACTGGAAATTATATAACTTTTTTATCAAGCTCATGTGTATCGTATTCAAAATGATTTCAACATTCATTGACCGAAAACACACTTAAATTTTATTTGCATCAATTTTGTGAGAATGACTTCTCATTATCTCAATTACTAGGCATCTATAACTTTTTCGAAAATTTTGAAGAAACTAACCAAAAGCAATAATTCTATTGAAACCAATATATTCTTCTTTCTTTACTTCTGTGCCATACTTTATTCCACTCTAATTCAACGAAAAACATAGTCGTTATTTTTTTTGAACATACAATAACAACACTGAACGGTTGATTGCATCATATATGTGTGTTGCACATTACAAAAAAAGTCCGCTTCTGTGCGAGAACAAATTGTGTTGTAAATAATGTTCTCTTATTTTTTTTGTCTTTTTAATTTGAAAGTAGCCAAACTGATTTTCCTTGCATTTTTTCTTCAAAAATAGAATAAATTCATATCAAATTTTTACTTCATTTGACAGCATTTTTCCAGCATTTCTAATATCTCGAAAAAGTTTATTGTTCAAAAACACAGTTTCAGTTCCTTATGAGAAGTGAACAGTTTTTGACTGTAATATCAAGTGTTAGAAAATTCATCGTGATTTCCACTGAAGTCGGGAAACTTGTGAAAATCGATCTTTGTGTGTTATAAATAGCTCATAGATACGTCAGTTTCTGATCGAAGGAAAAGTTGAAACAACCTTTTTAATACGTTTTTGGTTTAATTTCCGGATTTCCTTACCAATTTGCAGCTTTCGAGAATATTTTATTTCCATTGTCAAATAGAAAAAAGCTTGTGCATTTTTTGTGTTACTTAGGATTTATGTTTTTTGAAAATTGAATTTTTAAAAGGGTTGGTTGAATTAATGGGGTTTTGTTCTTCTTTGTTCGTCATTCGTTTGTTCTTTCTTCATGCTAAAATATTTCCTAGTGGAACGTCGTCACAGAAAAAACTCATATATCCAACAAAAATATTTTTATTCATATTAATCATTTTGTTTTTACAAAAAAAATCGAACATATCGACTCTTTCCGATGAATCATTTCTCTGATTTCTATTTTTATTGTAATTTATAGGCAAACAATGAAAAACACAAAAAAATTATTTTTGTGATTTTTTTTTGCATATTTTTCTGACTTCAAAGTGATGCGAGAGGCTTGATCTTTTCGATTTCCGGGCTGACCGGAGTTTTTGAAATTCGGTTTCTAATTACCCACCTTTCTCAGTCCAGGCTCTTTTTTCTTTTTAGCCCCGAGCAGAAAAATAGCCCGATTTATTCTCAATGCTATACAATGAAGTCCTAGTTTTTGAGAACCTGTTATCGAGATTTCGGCCGGTGTATTTTTTAAATAAAATGATTGTTGATTGAGTTAAAAAAAAACTTAGTTTCAAAATGAAAAAAAAAATTAAAAAGTCAAAAAGTTGTTCTCCAATAAAAAGAGGTTTTTATCGAAAAGTCAAGTTTTTGAGAGAATTAAAGGCGAACTTTCAATCAATCACATTCATTAATAGCATGATATTGTTCCAAAACAGATCTGGAAGAGCATTATTGGATTTTTAAGTCAATAAAGTTCCATGATTTCACAACCTTTCAAGTATTATACTATATTATAAGAACCAAATTAGGTTGTTCAATTTCATTTCATTTGACATCTTATATCAGCTGTATTTCTCTTCGTTGTTGTTTCGGCTTTGAGATCATTGATTACAGAAAGAGCAAATGAGCAACGAGAATAGTGAAAACACCTTGGACGGAAATACCGATCAAACAGGAGACAATTCTTTGGAAAAACTTGAGACAGGAGGCTTTGCCGATGTATTCAAAATCAGAAACAATCGAATAAATGGGTTTTCGGTTATCAAATGGATTTCAATTCATGACAGGTACAATGTCTTTTATGAATAGTGTTTCTACTATTTTTACAGCAAAAAAGCGCACGACTTTGCAATGAAAGAAGTCGAAATGATGAAGAAATTGGAACACTATGGGGCTTATCATTATTTTGGATTCGGAGAAGATTCGAAACCGAAAGGGTGGAAGAAAATCAGTAAGGATTGTATGGAAAAACTGATCGGAAAAAGAGAAGAATTAAGAGATATTGAAATGGAAATGTTTGCGTCGGATAGCTTCGTGAGTTTGATTATGTTTTTTTGTCAAAGCAGTTAAGAAAATTGTTATTGTGACCAAAACAATCCACCTTACTTGATACGTATTTCTTTAAAAAAAAAAGGTTCCTTGTATAAAATTACGATGAATGAGATATGTCCAACTAATATTCCACTTGAAATGTGAGATTATGATAACCAGCAGGGTACAATAGCGGCGAAAAAAATACGAACAAATAGTTTTTGTGGCACAACCTTTCTTTAAGATATCCAATAGGTCCTAAACGTTTGTCAGATATGTCTGAGAGAATCAAAAAACGTTAAAAAAATAGTAAATTATGATAACCGGAACATTTTTTATCCAGATTTTAGCTATTTCCGTGAAAATCTGAAATCATCGAGATTGATTTTAACGGTCCTTTATGAGGGGTCGAATTTGAAAGTTTATATGTTGAATTGATGTGTTATTGTCAATTCTAATTTTTTTGATTGTTGAAAGCATGGCCGAAGTTTTGCTACCGTATAAAAATTTTCGAAATTATTTTCTTAAGATCAAAAAAATTTGAAGGTCTGAAAAAATGAATTTCACAGCTATTGTTAAAAATTGAACACCAATAAAACAAAAAATAAGACAATGTTCAATCATATTTTTAAACTCCCACGAATTTTTTGAGAATTATTAACCAAAACTGAAGGTAGTTATGAAGTTAGACTGTTTCCGACCTCAAAAATTTTTTTTTGATCTACTGAAATTTTCTTCTTCGATTTCTATACGATAGTAAAACCTCGGCTATATAATTCTCTTCCAATGGTCACAAAAAATCGAATTAACAATAGGTATATTGGAAGTAATTTGCATCATGATTTAGATATATCATTGTTTGACAGAAATAATTACCTGGGATTTTGCTAGAGTGTTCGGTTTTGGAGAACGATGAGCGATTGACTTCAGAAAAAATCGAAAAAAGTTTTTACATTGTGAACCAATTTTAAGGAAAGTTTAAAGTTATTGGGGCAAAAATCTCAACAATTTTGAACGTCTTTGCCTGAAATGGATTGTGTTTTCAAATGTTTTTGAAGTGGTCAAAAATTTTTTGATTCAGCTATCAAAATGTTGCAAAATTACGCCCAATATACTTAACATATCAATTCAACATCTAAGCTTTCAATTCCACCTTATAGTGACTCATAAAGGGCCGTCAAATTCAATTTCGATAATATAATATTTTCACGGAAATAGCTAAAACCTGGATGAAACATTTTCCGGATATCTTAATTCATCGAATTTTTTACAGTTTTCTGATTCCGTCAGACATATCTGACAAAAATTTCAGTCTCATTGAGCATCTTACAGAAATGTTGTGTCACTACTGTACATCTATGTAACCTATTGCAATCAGAACTGTTTCGTTACTTCATACCCTATAAATCTTACCTGTATTTACAGAATCCAAACGTTGGTGATGATTATTCATATGCTTACTTTCTCACGGAGCATTACCCTGTTACATTGAAGAAATGGCTCGAACTGGATGCCAATAGAGATAAACTTTCGTTATCATTGAAGAAAAAATGGATCAAACAACTGGCAGAGATTATGTGGTTTCTTCACATAAGTGGAGTTCCTCGCATGTATTTGGATGTATGTTATGTATAAGTAACATCAGGAGTCTATGTTTCATGTTTTTCAGATGGAAGATATTTTTGTTGTTATTGATGAGAATTCTCATCCAATTTTGAAAATTGATAGCTTGGGGATTTCAATGAATGTCATTTGTAAAGTATGTACATAACGATTTTTTAAATAATATTAATTTGGAAAATATTTAGCACCTGCCACAAGACACATCTCTCGATCTTCTTTCACTTGCCAACATTGCAACAGAACTGTTTATGATTTTTGGAGACGATGAAGCGGAAAACTTCATCATCAAAGAAATCTCTTCATATCCTTGGGTGTTTACTCAATATCGTTATGCTTCAGAAGACGAACGTCAGTTTTTCCAGTCATTGTATGACAAATCGTCAGCCGAAGATATCTTTTTCCACAAGTTTTTGAGAGAAATAGGAAATGGTGAGTGTCTGTATTCGATAGTGAAGTCAATGTCTATAACTTGTAAAATCAAAAAAATTACGCGAAGAGTGTAGAAATACAGTACCGTGCATTGATATATACAAATTCACCCTTTTCAGTATAACTTGTCTGGGAAGTTGTTGAATCGATCTCAAAAATTTCGAAAAACCCATAAATATTTTTGGGTTCGATTCAACAATTTTCAGACAAATAATATGAAAAAAGTGAACTGTGGGTCTGTAATTTAAGAAAAAAAAAATTTTAAAGCTGCTCCTTTAAAACCAGTTCATTCCAGATATTCCAACAGAATCCGTCGACTCGAATTTGTCCAAAACTTCTAAACACTCAATTCAGGAAATTTGTGAACTTGAGGTACGTTGCAGTAATAATAGTCGAATAAAAAAGTTACCATGGATTAATTTTAAAAAAAGTTTTCAAGTTATCATAAATCTCGCAGAATTTTCAAAATATAATTCTCAAGAAAGCGTGGAAAGCGTGTCATTTTGTCGAAAGAATGTCATTTCTATTCAGTTATAAATACAATTGATACAAACGTATACTTTTTCAGGAATTTATTCAATCAATGGACAAGAATTTGCCAGAAAATGTGAGAATGAAACTTGAAAAATTAGGAGAAAATAGTCCACTGACCAATGAATTCATTTTGGAAGGAATCGTTGAACGAAATCCATGTGGACAACAGTGTTTAGTCAGAAGTAAAACTGATGGATCTCTTTATAGATTGCGACAAATTGCATTTCCTCGCACGTATGTTTTTTATTAGAGTATTCGTACAAGATAATGTTTTTTTAGGGCATATGTTGAACATTTGCAACTCGACGAGAGTGATTTCAAACAGTTATATTTTCCACATCTTCTTGAAATACAACGAGCATGGTTTGAAAATCCTTCAGAAGAATGGAGAACTCTTTATACTTTCAAAACTAACAGAAGTAAAAAGATGAAAGAATTACGAAGCGAACTCAAATATTTTCTCGAGTGGAGTGATTCAAAAGATTCAAAGGTTAGTTTTTCTCGTGAAAACAATGGGTTTTTTCGTAGTCGTAGAATCGAGAAGTGTATCAGAGATTGAGTAATGTTGCTAACTTAAAAATAATTCAAATTATTCCAGAACAGCGAAGTGGAACCGATTGAATTTCTGGATTCGCCACGTTTGGAAATCATGATCACAATGGAATGTTATAATTTCACGCTCAAAGAATGGCTGGATAATAATCAAACAGAACAACATCGCAATCTGGGAGAAATGAAGAAATGGATCAAACAACTCGCTGAAGCATTGTCGCATATACATGGAGTCAATTCTATTCATCGCGGTTTAAAGGTGCACTAATTTTCTAAACATAAGTCTATATGGTGTTATTTTTCAGCCTTCTAATATTTATTTCCTTCGGAGAAATGATCAGACTTTTTATCCGCCATTGATAATTGGCGATTATGGATTCTCTAGAACTTTTGAAAATGGAAATTTTGGTGAAAATTCTGAAAAATTACCAGAAGACAGCTCAGCTATTCCTTTCGAAATAGAATCGTTTATGTATCTCTCTCCAGAGCAAGTATGTTTATAAAAACAACATGTTTCTTTCCTTAAACTAATGATGTTTTTTTTAGAAGTTTGGAGGACCTTGTGACTCAAAAGTTGATGTTTATGCTCTTGGACTTATTGCAATAGATATGTTGGTTCCGATGAGAGAAACAACAAAACAAATCGTTTTTCACAACTTGCGAGTTCAATCGAAAAATCCATTGAAAAGATGTTCGAAGAAACGAGGCAGAGAGTTTCTTTTGGGCCTAACAGAACACAATCCAAGTCATCGTCCCACAATCAACGAAGTTTCGAATCACGAGTTTCTTTCTAGATAATTCATTGATTTTTTATTCAATTTTTCTTCCTTATTTTTCTGAAACTATTCGAATTTTTTTTTCACAGATATGACCAGTAATTTAAAATTTTTGATATATTCAAATTCATGTTCATACAAACACACTATTTCATTTCCATTCAGATAATTTTAATGAACAATACATTCTTTGAACTAAATCTTGTGTTTATACAAATGGATAGAATTAAACTGAATGATATGATTCACAATAGAAAGGTGGAAATCAGGGCTATGAAGAACACTATTTTTACAATTTTTCCAATGAGAAACGAGACTATTCGACTTGTCAGTTTAATTTTGAAGTCGGACAACTAACAAAAACTTTTTTTCAGCGCAGTGAAACACCGATGAATTTGAAAAAAAATGTTGAAAATGTCGAAAGCAAATTCGAGAGAGGGGTTGGTTCTCGAAAAACAAATCGGAACTAGTGGCTTTGATGTAGCCTACAAAGTAAAACATAAAATTGACAACTTTATTTTATTGAATTGGAGAGAATAAAACAGAAGAAAGTCGTCCATTGCTCACCATGAAGAACTGGATAAAACAACTTTCTGAAGCTCTTTTGTATCTTCATGGAAAACATTCATTCATCGGGATATGCAAGTATGTAGATCGGGAAAGTTTTTCAATTTACCGTAAAAACAGTTTTCAGCCTAGTAACTTTTTATTTGCATTAGATAAGAACAAAGATCGGACATAAAAACTCGCAAATCTTGGATTACCCAAAAAACAATACAACAGTTCATGTCCACCAAATGATCCAGAAGAGATAAAAATAATACGAAAAACGTAAGAACTCGTTTTTACATAGAACCTGAGCAAGTAAGCTATCTATTGAATTTTGGCATTCGAATATTTTTGTGCAGTCGTGTTGTGATCAGACTTGTGCGGAACCAGCCTCTCGGAAATTTCGGAACTTTCGATTTAGTTCCGAATGAAGATGTCGGAGAAAAGTAGTTCCGAAAATAAGTTCCGAATTTTTTTCCCGGAACTTCCGGAACTTTTCCGAACCTTCGGAATGACGAAATTCGACTGGATTTTTTTTTTCATTTCCTGGTTTGAAATTGGGTTGAATGGTAGAATGTTCCTTTAAACGGGAATACATGAAACAAAAGCATTCTCCAAATAATGTATCACACGAAAGTTAGTTAAGCATTTATTTGTAACAGTTTTTTCTGCAAACTTGCGATATACAGAGTTAGTTTCCTCACAAACCAAGAGTCCGTCTTTTTTTTTTTTTTTTT
>LR549554.1:0-11804 GCA_900536415.3 Caenorhabditis sp. 38 MB-2015
ACTAATAAACCTACCCCAAACGCATATCTCGGGAACCAAAAAATTTAAGCTGACCAAACTTGGCAAATGGGTTCAGGGCACTACTGGTACTTTAGAAAAAAATTATGGGACCCCTCTTTAACTTTAGTCACCCCCTAGGCATTAAAATGTGAATTATAGGGGGACGCTACTAATAAACCTACCCCAACCGCATATCTCGGGAACCAAAAAATTTAAGCTAACCAAACTTGGCAAATGAGTTCAGGGCACTACTGGTACCCCAGAAAAAAATTATGGGACCCCTCCTTAACCTTAGTCACCCCCTAGGCATTAAAATGTAATATATAGGGGGACGATACTAATAAACCTACCCCAAACGCATATCTCGGGAACCAAGAAATTTAAGCTGACCAAACTTGGCAAATGGGTTCAGGGCACTACTGGTACTTTAGAAAAAAATTATGGGACCCCTTCTTAACCTTAGTCACCCCCTCGGCATTAAAATGTAAATTATAGGGGGACGCTACTAATAAACCTACCCCAGACGCATATCTCGGGAACCAAAAAATTTAAGCTAACCAAACTTGGCAAATGGGTTCAGGGCACTACTGGTACTCCAGAAAAAATTATGGGACCCCTGCTTAACCTTAGTCACCCCCTAGGCATTAAAATGTAAATTATAGGGGGACGCTACTAATAAACCTACCCCAGACGCATATCTCGGGAACCAAAAAATTCAAGCTAACCAAACTTGGCAAATGGGTTCAGGGCATTACTGGTACCCCAGAAAAAAATTATGGGACCCCTCCTTAACCTTAGTCACCCCCTAGGCATTAAAATGTAAGTTATAGGGGGACGCTACTAATAAACCTACCCCAAACGCATATCTCGGGAACCAAAAAATTTAAGCTAACCAAACTTGGCAAATGGGTTCAGGGCACTACTGGTATCCCAGAAAAGAAAGTTTTGGAAAAAAATACAATATTTTTCTTTGCAGAATTTCTCGGAGAAATACTGGAGCAAAACTGTACAAAATATGGGACCAAATTGACCATTTTGAACCAAAAAGTGAACATTTTATTCATTCATCAAAATATGAGATCATTAAAAATACCATCCATTATCCATTACACCATATCCGGATGTGGCGAAACTGGCGTAAATCCCAAACTCGATTCACTACTCTTCTGAAAGAACCGAATCATATCCGAAAATGTGACCATTCCATCATGATCCTGGTCCAACTCCATGAATATTGTGGAGGCTCGCTGATTGATGGACTCTTTGTTGAGCTCACCGCCCACCGTTTTACCTTCGTTGAGTTGGAATACACTTTGGGTGAATTCGAGGAATTGCTGGAATGTGATGTCATACTTCAGGGAGGTTTCCAAGTGACTGTGACTTACACTGAATCCAAAACTATCCGCTTCTCCTTCAGTGATCAGTCTCATGGTCCATCGCGCATTGGTCTCGGCGGTTTGTGGATGAACATGAGCTAGACTCTCCAGGAGATTCTAAAATTATGAATAGTTTAAGGACTCTAGGAAGACGTGATCCTTGGGAACCCTGGGGAACCCTGGGGAACCCTGGGGAACCCTGGGGAACCCTGGGAAACCCTGGGGAACCCTGGGGAACCCTGGGGAACCCTGGGGAACCCTGGGGAACCCTGGGGAACCCTGGGGAACCCTGGGGAACCCTGAGGAATAATCAAAATACATTCATTCCAAGTAATTTTTAGATGGACATGACATTTGTTTACATTTCGAGTCGATTCTGGTAATTTTTGAAAATTTTGAAGACATTTTTGGTACTTCTTGGGAGTCTTGAAACTCTTGGGAACCCTTAAAAACCGTCGGGAACCCTTAGGAACCCTGGGGAACCTTGAGGAACGCTGGTGAACCCTGGGGAACCTTGAGGAACGCTGGTGAACCCTGTGGAACCCTGGGGAACCCTGTGGAACCCTGTGGAACCCTGGGGAACCCTGGGGAACCCTGGGGAACCCTGGGGAACCCTGGGGAACCCTGGGGAACCCTGGGGAACCCTGGGGAACCCTGAGGAATAATCAAAATACATTCATTCCAAGTAATTTTTAGATGGACATGACATTTGTTTACATTTCGAGTCGATTCTGGTAATTTTTGAAAATTTTGAAGACATTTTTGGTACTTCTTGGGAGTCTTGGAACTCTTGGGAACCCTTAAAAACCGTCGGGAACCCTTAGGAACCCTGGGGAACCTTGAGGAACGCTGGTGAACCCTGGGGAACCCTGGGGAACCCTGGGGAACCCTGGGGAACCCTGGGGAACCCTGGGGAACCCTGGGGAACCCTGGGGAACCCTGGGGAACCCTGGGGAACCCTGGGGAACCCTGGGGAACCCTGGGGAACCCTGGGGAACCCTGGGGAACCCTGGGGAACCCTGGGGAACCCTGGGGAACCCTGGGGAACCCTGGGGAACCCTGGGGAACCCTGGGGAACCCTGGGGAACCCTGGGGAACCCTGGGGAACCCTGGGGAACCCTGGGGAACCCTGGGGAACCCTGGGGAACCCTGGGGAACCCTGGGGAACCCTGGGGAACCCTGGGGAACCCTGGGGAACCCTGGGGAACCCTGGGGAACCCTGGGGAACCCTGGGGAACCCTGGGGAACCCTGGGGAACCCTGGGGAACCCTGGGGAACCCTGGGGAACCCTGAAGAACCCTGGGGAACCCTGGGGAACCCTGGGGAACCCTGTGGAATCCTGGGGTACCCTCGGGAACCCTTGTGATCCCACCTCAAACGTGATCGTCTTCTTATCCTTCCCCGCGAACGCCTGAAAAAGTCTTGAAATATATTGATCAGTGGCCTTCTCCGGAGCAATAATCGAAGCCAACAAACTTTTGAACTCGTCCTCTTTCATTTTTCCCGTTGGCGATTCCTAGAATACATTTTAGAGTTGGGAGCATGTTCCGAAAAATTTAGAAAAAACCAACATTTTTGAACCTAGCATACATGTATTTGATCCATCTTGGGCTGAAATGTGTTCTCAACGCGAGTTGTTCTAGGGATGGTGGTTGGACACCCATCTCCCATTTGTCGACTGCCTCGTCTAGATCCATGTCTGGAACAAAAAAAAATTAACATACCCGACACCCCACAGGTCCAGCCAGACGATATACTTTGTGTGAAAAAACCATGAGGTTCCCCCAGGATTACCTACGTTCCAAAAACATCAGAAATATTTTCCAATTCTAGCAAACTATTCTCGTCATTTTTGACATTTCTTGACATTTCTAAGCATTTTTTGACATTTCTTGACATTTCTAAGCATTTTTTGACATTTCTTCAAAGTTATTGACATTTCTAGAGAATTTTTTTGACATTTCGAAGCATTTTTTGACATTTCTCGTCATTTTTTGTCATTTTTCATCATTTCTTAGCATTTCTAGTCATTTCTATACATTTTTTGTCAGAACATTTCAAAATTTTCAAAAATTTACCAATATTTTCCAGAAATACCTAAATTTGTTTTTAAAAATCAGTTTTTTGTCATTTTTTGACGTTTCTAGACATTTTTTGTCATTTCTTGCCATTTCTAGACATTTCTTGTCATTTCTTGACATTTCTCTGCATTTCTCGTCATTTTTTGTCATTTTTTGACATTTCTCGTCAATTCTTGACATTTCTAGACATTTCTTGACATTTTTTGTCAGAACATTTCAAAAATTTCTAGTAACTCCCAATATTTTCCAGAAATACCTAGATTTGTTTTTAAAAATCAGTTTTTTGTCATTGTTTGACATTTCTAGACATTTTTTATGACATTTCTAGACATTTCTTGTCATTTCTTGACATTTCTCTGCATTTCTCGTCATTTTTTGTCATTTTTTGACATTTCTCGTCAATTCTTGACATTTCTAGACATTTCTTGACATTTTTTGTCAGAACATTTCAAAAATTTCTAGTAACTCCCAATATTTTCCAGAAATACCTAGATTTGTTTTCAAAAATCAGTTTTTTGTCATTTTTTGACATTTCTCTGCATTTCTCGTCATCTTTTGTCATTTTTTGACATTTCTAAGCATTTTTTTTGACATTTCTAGACATTTCTTGTCATTTCTTGACATTTCTCTGCATTTCTCGTCAATTCTTGACATTTCTAGACATTTCTTGACATTTTTTGTAAGAACATTTCAAAATTTTCAAAAATTTTCCAATATCTTCCAGAAATACCTAGATTTGTTTTTAAAAATCAGTTCATAGTCGTTTTTCAACATTTCTAAGCATTTTTTGTCAAAACGACTCGAAATTTTCAAACATTTCTAATAACATCCGATATCTTTCGGAAATATGTACCTAGATTTGTCTTCAAGGATCATAAAATCTATTTCTTGTCATTTCTTCACATTTTATCACATTTCTCGACATTTCTAGTAATTTTTTGACATTGTAGGTAATTCCAAGATTTTTTGGTCATATCTAGGTTTGTCTTAAAATTCACAAAATATATTTCTAGTCATTTCCTGACATTAGTTACATTTTTGGTCATTTTTTGACACTTCTAGGTACTATCAAAATTTCACGGTGATATCTAGATTTGTCTTTATGGATCAATAAAACTATTTCTCGTCATTTCTTCACATTTCTCGTCATTTCTCGTCATTTCAACTCACCTTCATTCTTATAAAAAATGCGAAACTGCAAAGCCCTTAAAGACCAATAAAACCGATGATAAATCGTATCGACGACGGAATTTGTGAATATCTGCGGTGGCTCCGAATAGACCTTGTGAACAGCTCGATCGAACTACAAAAAATTCATTTTTTTTTTTCGCGTAGAAAAAAAAAGGTTTTTTCTAGATGTATACAACCACAATTTGATCATAGAGAAATGAGATGAAGAAAAAGGCTGAAAATATGTATACTATAATGATGAAAAATTGAATTATATATATTTTTTTATGTATATATATATATAAATATTTTCAGCACATTGAAAAAAGTTCAGAAAATAAAAAATCTTTTGCTGATGGGAAAAAATGAAGTTGATGAGAGAAATCATGTGTGTTTGTGTGAACGGGAAATTCTCGCTTTCCGGATTGATTTTTCTGTTTAAAAAATGAAAAAAAAAACTCATTTTCATTCATTTCTTGTCATTTCTCTACATTTCTTGTCATTTCTCTACATTTCTTGTCATTTCTCCACATTTCTTGTCATTTCTCTACATTTCTTGTCATTTCTCTACATTTCTTGTCATTTCTCTACATTTCTTGTCATTTCTCTACGTTTCTTGTCATTTCTCTACATTTCTTGACATTTCTCTACATTTCTTGACATTTCTCTACATTTCTTGGCATTTATCTACATTTCTTGTCATTTCTCTACATTTCTTGTCATTTCTCTACGTTTCTTGTCATTTCTCTACGTTTCTTGTCATTTCTCTACATTTCTTGTCATTTCTCTACATTTCTTGTCATTTCTCTACGTTTCTTGTCATTTCTCTACATTTCTTGTCATTTCTCTACATTTCTTGTCATTTCTCTACATTTCTTGTCATTTCTCTACGTTTCTTGTCATTTCTCTACATTTCTTGTCATTTCTCTACGTTTCTTGTCATTTCTCTACATTTCTTGTCATTTCTCTACATTTCTTCACAATCTGGGTAGTTTTTTTTGATGAAAAAAAAGAAATCAAAAGAACTGTCAGAAAAATCCATCAGATTTCAGATTTTGGACCAAAACCTATTTTTGGAATAAAAAAATGTCAAAAAAATGTCAAAAAATGGCAAGAAATGTCATGAAATGTAGAGAAATGACTAACAATGTGAAAAAACGACTAGAAATGTTGAAAAATGACTATTAACTGATTTTCTGGGTTTTTAAAACCAATCTCAAAATAATTTTTTACCAAATTGGAAACAACTAAGAATTTTTTGACAAAAAATGCCGAGAAATGTCGAAAAATGACTAAAAACTGATTTTTGAAAACAAATCTAGGTATTTCCGGAAAATATTGGAAAATTTTGGAAAACTTTGAAATTTTTTGACAAAAAATGTCAAGAATTGACAAGAAATGTAGAGAAATGTCAAGAAATGCTTAGAAATGTTGAAAAATGAGCAAAAACTGATTTTTAAAGACAAATCTAGGTATTTCTGGAAAATATTGGAAGTTACTAGAAATTTTTGTAATGTTGTGACAAAAAATGTCTAGAAATGTCAAGAATTGACGAGAAATGCAGAGAAAAGTCATGAAATGTAGAGAAATGTCAAGAAATGCTTAGAAATGTTGAAAAATTAGCAAAAACTGATTTTTAAAGACAAATCTAGGTATTTCTGGAAAATATTGGAAGTTACTAGGAATTTTTGAAATGTTGTGACAAAAAATATCAAGAAATGTCTAGAAATGTCAAGAAATGACGAGAAATGCAGAGAAATGTCAAGAAATGACAAGAAATGTCTAGAAATGTCAAAAAATGCGTATTAAATACCCCACAGGTTCCCCCCCCCCCACAAACCAACCCATCTCCGATACAAATCCTCCTCATCAATCTGATTACCATCCAATATCACAATACTAGATTTTCGATTTTTTCTCTCAAATTTTCCCGACGTTCCGCCCATTCATTACCGAACGACGACAACGACGATCAAAAAATAATAGAAAAAAATATTACAAAATGAAATTTCTGTTTTTTCTCAACTTTTTTTTTGGAGGTAGAAAGTCAGTTGGTTATTTCAATGATGATGATGGAAGAAAAAGAAAAAGAGGCGAAGATGAGAAAAAAAAGATAGATGATGTTATTTTTTGAATTTTTGATGCGATTTTTTTGTTTGTTTTCCGGTCGCTGACAAAAATCAGTGATTTCGAGATGGATCAGAGTTTTGGGGACCTTGGGAACCTGAATTTGGGTAGCGAAAAATCGATAATGACAAGAAATGACAAGAAATGTAGAGAAATGACAAGAAATGTAGAAAAATGTCAAAAAATGACAAGAAATGAAAAGAAATGTTAAGAAATGTAGAGAAATGATAAAAACAGCCAAAAAGTGGGGATTTTGAAAATGGAAGCTCTTGCGTCATATTTCAGGCCCCGAAAGCCATAAAAAAGACATTTCTAGTCATTTTTTGACATTTTTTCAAGAATTTCTAGCAACTTCCAATATTACAGTCATTTTCTAAACCTGATCTCTATGCCTTTATTTTCAATTCATTGTTTTCAAGCAAAGAAATGACAAGAAATGTAGAGAAATGATAAGAAATGTAGAGAAATGACAAGAAATGTAGAGAAATGTAAAGAAATGAAAAAAAGTAGCCAAAAATGACAATTTCTGATTTTTTGAAACAATTTGAGGTTTTTCTAGTCATTCATAAACATTTCTCTACATTTCACGTCAATTCGAAGCATTTCTAGTATTTTTTTTTCACATTTTTTAACATTTCAACACAATTCTGGTCATTTCTTGTCATCTCTTGATTTTTCGAAATTCAATATCCCAATTTCAAAGTCAATTTTCATGCAAAAAAAAAATAGAAAAATTCCACGAAGAAAATTGGTGCGAAAAAAAAAAAATAAAAACAGGATTGTTTTCCGCCGTTTTTTAGTGTCACATCCACGAAAAAAAGCAAAATTGGAAAACACTGAAAAAAGCAAGAAAAAAAACAATTTGGCCGTCCTGTTCAGGTGAAAAAAAAAAATAAATCATAAGGTTTTCGCCGAAATATGTAACCTGAAACATTGCAAAAAGTGTAATTTAACACCTGGTTCAAAATTGGATTTTAGCGGGACAAAAAAAGTTATTGATTCATGAATTTTGAAAAATATTGTCAAAAAATGTAGAGAAATAGGAGATTTGTTACATTTTTCTACATGTTACGACATTTCTTGATTTTTCTGTCATTTATTGCAATTTCTCTACATTTCTTGGCATTTTTGAGTTCAATGGTAGAAAAAATTTAAAAAAATATACAAAAAATGTCTAGAAATATGAGTTTTGTTACATTTCTCTACATTTTTCGACGTTTCTCTACATTTTTCGACATTTCTCGAATTTTTTGTCATTTATTGCAATTTCCCTACATTTTTCGACATTTCTTGGCATTTTTGAGTTCAAGTGAAAAAATTGAAAAATGTATCAGAATTATTGCAAAAAAAAAAAACAAAAAAACTACAAAAAATGTCTAGAAATAGGAGTTTCGCTACATTTCACGTAGATTTGCGAGAAAACTCAATTTTTTCTTGAAAAATAGGTGAAAAATACAAGTTTCGTTACATTTCTTGTCATTTCTCTACATTTTTTGTCATTTATTGCAATTTTTCTACTTTTTACGACATTTCTTGACTTTTGAGTTCAAGAGTAGAAAAATTAAAAAAAAGTATCGAAAAAACAAAAAAATATACAAAAAATGTCTAGAAATATGAGTTTTTCGACATTTCTCGAATTTTTTGTCATTTATTGCAATTTCTCTACATTTCTCGACATTTCTTGGCATTTTTGAGTTCAAGAGTAGAAAAAATTTTAAAAAATTTTAAAAAATGTCTAGAATTAGGAGTTTTTCTACATTTCGTGTAGATTTTCGAAAAATCTGATTTTTTGATTTTGAAAAAAAAGTGAAAAATACAAGTTTCGCTACATTTCTTGTCATTTCTCGTCGTTTTTCGACAAATTTTTCAAAAAATCCATAAATTCATCAAAATTAATGCCATCATTCTATAAAAAATATGTATAGAAATGGGCAAAAATAGGAAAAGAAAAAAAAAAGAAGAAAAAGTCCCTTTTCTTTCTTCTTTCTGATTCATTAATTATTCCAGCGCGGGAAGACGAACAAAAAATGGAAAAATAGAGAGAAAGAGATGGGCGGTTTGTATTTCATTTCTTTTTTCATTCATAAAAATGGACATTATTATTATAGATGCAATAATTCTGATACATTTTTCAATTTTTTCACTTGAACTCAAAAATGCCAAGAAATGTCGAGAAATGTAGAGAAATGTCGAAAAATGTGGAGAAATGTCGAAAAATGTAGAGAAATGTCGAAAAATGTAGAGAAATGTCGAAAAATGTAGAGAAATGTAACAAAACTCATACTTCTAGACATTTTTTGTATATTTTTTTGTTTTTTCGATACTTTTTTTAATTTTTCTACTCTTGAACTCAAAAATGTCAAGAAATGTCGTAAAAAGTAAAAAAAATTGCAATAAATGACAAAAAATGTAGAGAAATGACAAGAAATGTAACGAAACTTGTATTTTTCACCTATTTTTCAAGAAAAAATTGAGTTTTCTCGCAAATCTACGTGAAATGTAGCGAAACTCCTATTTCTAGACATTTTTTGTAGTTTTTTTGTTTTTTTTTTTTGCAATAATTCTGATACATTTTTCAATTTTTTCACTTGAACTCAAAAATGCCAAGAAATGTCGAGAAATGTAGGGAAATTGCAATAAATGACAAAAAATTCGAGAAATGTCGAAAAATGTAAAGAAATGTCGAAAAATGTAGAGAAATGTAACAAAACTCATATTTCTAGACATTTTTTGTATATTTTTTTTTGTTTTTTCGATATTTTTTTTTATTTTTTATACATGGAGATATAGGTCCAAAAAATATAGGTCCAAAAAGGGACCTATTTTTCTATTTTTTCGAAAAATTCAATCAATATACGGTTAGCATGTTCAGTATTAAATTTGCAAATTGTCCAAAAAATTTTTTTTTTTAATTTTTTTTGAAACTGAAAAGTTACATATTTTAATACTTCTTGGTTCTTTATTTACTAATATTTTAAAAAATAAACATTTTTCTTTTTTTGCAAACAAATTTTTGAATTTTATAAATATTGTTGGGAATGTAGAGAAATGACAAGAAATGTCAAGAAATGTAGAAAAATTACAAGAAAAGTAGGGAAATGGCAAAAAAACCATTTTATAATTTTTTTAACATTTTGAGGTGAATCTCTGTAAATGAAAAGTTGAAGAATGTTAAGAAATGTAGAGAAATGACAAGAAATGACAAGAAATGTCAAGAAATGTAGAAAAATTACAAGAAAAGTAGAGAAATGACAAAAAAAAACATTTTCTGACGTTTCGAAACAGTTTGAGATAGATCTAGAAGGTTCTGTGAATGGAATCTTTAAAATAGTCGAAAATGTAGAGATATGACAAGAAACGTAGAGAAATGACAAGAAATGTAGAGAAATGACAAGAAATGTAGAGAAATGACAAGAAATGTAGAGAAATGACAAGAAATGTAGAGAAATGACAAGAAATGTAGAGAAATGACAAGAAATGTAGAGAAATGATAAGAAATGTAGAGAAATGACAAGAAATGTAGAGAAATGACAAGAAATGTAGAGAAATGACAAGAAATGTAAGAAAACTACAAGAAATGTAGAGAAATACCAAAAAAAAATCATTTTATGACTCTATGAAACAATTTCAAGTTAATCTAGCAAAATTTGTGAATCTAATGTTCAGAAAAATCAAGGAATGTGAAGAAATGACAAGAAATGTAGAGAAATGACAAGAAATGTAGAGAAATGACAAGAAATGTAGAGAAATGACAATAAATGTAAGAAAACTACAAGAAATGTACAAAAATACCAAAAAAAAAAATCATTTATGACTCTATGAAACAATTTCAAGTTAATCCAGCAAAATTTGTGAATCTAATGTTCAGAAAAATCAAGGAATGTGAAGAAATGACAAAAAATGTAAGAAAACTACAAGAAATGTACAAAAATGCCGAAAAAAACGTTTTTTTTTCTCTGATTTTCAAAAACATGTATTTCAGATAATCAATGAAACCCCTTGACTCACCTGACTCGGACGTCTTCGCATTTTTTCGCTGGCCAACGGTGAAAACACATTCTTGCCTGAAAACATCGATTCGTTTCCTGAAAATCTCATTGTTTTTGTGGACTTTTGGATGACTAAAAAACATAGGGAAAATCAAACCGGATATTTCAAATTATGCATTGAAGTGAACAATTTTATGGGATGAGCCGACGTCACCGGGGGGGGGGCTCAAAATCAAAAAATAAACTGAAAAATGTGAAATTCAAAAAACTATTCTAGCCAAAATTTGAATAGTCGTATAACAAGCAATAGCCAAAATTAGAGCAATATATCAAACTTGCAGTTTTCGTAAAAATTAGGTCCAAATTTAAGTGCAAGCTCTGGGACCCTTAGAGACCCCTTCGGAGAACCTTAGGAACCACTTGGGAACAACTGGGTACTCTAGTGAACCATTGGGTACCCTTGGGTACCCTTGGGTACCTTGGGTACCCTTGGGTACTATTGAGTACCCTTGGATACCCTTAGGTACTTTTGAGAACCTGTGGGTACCCTCAAGAGTCTAAAAAAGCTAGGCTATGAGTCGAGAAAACTAGGCCACGAATCAGGAAAACTAGGCCATTAATTGGGAAAGCTAGGCCATTAGACACCCTTGGGTACTCCTGGGTACCCTTGGGAACACTTGGGTACCCTTGGGAACCCTCGGGTACCCTCAGGTACCCTCGAGAATATTATTCAAAAAATCCGGAAAAAAAATGAGATTCACAAAAAAAAAACGTTGTTCTTTGGGAACTAGTGGGTACTTCCTGGTACCCTCTTGGACCTGACCAGACAAAGTTCAAAAAATGAGCCAAAAGGAAGAAAATGATGTTGAGAAAATAATTAATTGTGCATGTATGAAAGGAGCATCTTCATCATCTTTTTTTTGGGGTGTGTGTGTGCGAAAAAATGCCAATTTTTGAAATTCAATGTCAAAGAAAAAGTTCGAACAACATTTTCACATACGCATATACGACAACGACGAAGAAAAAAAAAACAAATTTCCGATAAAACTATCGAATTTCGT
>LR549554.1:11861-27449 GCA_900536415.3 Caenorhabditis sp. 38 MB-2015
TTTTTAATAAAAAAGGATTAAAAAAAAATTAATTTTCGTTGTGAAAAAAAAAAAAAAAAGAAGAAGTGAGTAGGTGGGATGAAATGTTGCATGTAAAACGAGAAAAATGAAGATTTTTTTTTCTGAACATTTTGGGACACTTGTGGAGAAATGTAGAGAAATGTAAAGAAATGGCGAGAAATGACGAGAAATGACGAGAAATGTCTCAATATCATTGAAATGTGATTAGGTGTATTAGACATAATCAGAAATAGGTTCATAAATTCCCAGTTTCTCAATTGTTTATTGACATTTCTTCACATTTCCGACTTTTTTGGTCAATTCCAAAAATTTTAAAACTTTCATTTCTAGTTATTTTTTGACATTTTTAATGACCTTTTTAGAAGTTTCTAGTAATTTCGTGTCATTTCGTGTCATTTCTTGTCATTTCATTACATTTCTCTACATTTTTCGACTTTTCTAGTTAATTCGAAACATTAAAGACCTTAGTTTCTAGTTATTTTTTGACATTTTTAATGACCTTTTTAGAAGTTTCTAGTAATTTCGTGTCATTTCGTGTCATTTCTTGTCATTTCATTACATTTCTCTACATTTTTCGACTTTTCTAGTTAATTCGAAACATTAAAAACCTTAGTTTCTAGTTATTTTTTGACATTTTTAATGACCTTTTTAGAAGTTTCTAGTAATTTCGTGTCATTTCGTGTCATTTCTTGTCATTTCATTACATTTCTCTACATTTTTCGACTTTTCTAGTTAATTCGAAACATTAAAGACCTTAGTTTCTAGTTATTCTTTGACATTTTTAATGACCTTTTTAGAAGTTTCTAGTAATTTCGTGTCATTTCGTGTCATTTCTTGTCATTTCATTACATTTCTCTACATTTTTCGACTTTTCTAGTTAATTCGAAACATTAAAGACCTTAGTTTCTAGTTATTCTTTGACATTTTTAATGACCTTTTTAGAAGTTTCTAGTAATTTCGTGTCATTTCGTGTCATTTCTTGTCATTTCATTACATTTCTCTACATTTTTCCACATTTCTAGTTAATTCGAAACATTTTGACATTTTCTATGACCTTTCTAGTAATTTGGTGTAATTTCTTTAAATTTCTTGATTTTTCTAGTAAATTTTAAGGTTCTAATTATTTTTTGACGTTTCTTTCAATAACCTTTCGCATTGATATCCTTTCTCTGACATTTATTGACATTTCTTTACATTTATTGTCATTTCTTTACATTTTTCAAATCTTCTAGTAATTAAGAAAAACTTCAAAGCTTTCACTTTCAAAGTTATCTATTTCTTGATAAATTTCTAGTCATTTCTAGGCATTTCGTTACATTTATTGACATTTCTTGACATTTCTCGTCATTTTTCTACTTTTCTAGTTGAAAATCTTCAGGGAACCCCACTCACCTTCCAATCCACCATAACCATCCACAGTATTATAATAGGACATGTATGTTGAGCTGCAAAAATCGAATTTTCTCTTTCTTTTTTTTGTGAATTTTTCGAAAAAGTTTTTCTTCCCACACCTAATTGAAGGATGAAATTTGAGAATATGACAATCTTGGCCGAAGAAAAAATATTCGGGAAATAGGAAAAACGTTTTTTTTTTTGAAGACACTTAAAAATTCATGACAAGTTTGCACGTTTTTTTGGTGGATATGATACTTTGGGGAAAAGAAGGTTTTTTTGCAGACAAAAAAAGGAAAAAAAATTGGGGAATGATAAAGAAAGAGAAGAAAGAGAAGCCTTAGGTATGATTAAGATGAGAGCAAAAAACTAAAAATTAATATTTTTTTTGCCCGCGAAAATTGGATTTTAAAATTTTTTTTACTTTAAAATTTGTAGTCCATGAAGTAAGATTTTAATTTTAAAAAAAAATGAGTATTCAGGTAAAAAAAATTCAAATTCAAATTTTAGAAAAATCCGCTAATATTTTATATTTCAATTTTCGAAAAATACGCGCGAAAAAGCAAATTTAAAAATCTGAATTTTCCAAATATTTCGCGCCAAAATTTAAATATTCAATTTTGAGCGCGAAAACCCAAATATTCAAATTTGAGCGCGAAACCCCAAAAATTCAAATATTTCGCGCCAAAATTTAAATATTCAATTTTGAGCGCGAAAACCCAAATATTCAAATTTGAGCGCGAAACCCCAAAAATTCAAATATTTCGCGCCAAAATTTAAATATTCAAATTTGAGCGCGAAAACCCAAAAATTCAAATATTTCGCGCCAAAATTTAAATATTCAATTTTGAGCGCGAAAACCCAAAAATTCAAATATTTCGCGCCAAAATTTAAATATTCAATTTTGAGCGCGAAAACCCAAATATTCAAATATTTTGCGCCAAAATTTAAATATTCAATTTTGAGCGCGAAAACCCAAAAATTCAAATAATTTGGGCAAAAATTTAAATATTCAATTTTGAGCGCGAAAACCCAAATATTCAAATATTTCGCGCCAAAATTTAAATATTCAATTTTGAGCGCAAAAACCCAAAAATTCAAATATTTCGCGCCAAGATTTAAATATTCAATTTTGAGCGCGAAAACCCAAATATTCAAATATTTCGCGCCAAAATTTAAATATTCAATTTTGAGCGCGAAAACCCAAATATTTAAATATTTTGCGCCAAAATTTAAATATTCAATTTTGAGCGCGAAAACCCAAATATTCAAATATTTCGCGCCAAAATTTAAATATTCAATTTTGAGCGCGAAAACCCAAATATTCAAATATTTTGCGCCAAAATTTAAATATTCAATTTTGAGCGCGAAAACCCAAAAATTCAAATAATTTGGGCAAAAATTTAAATATTCAATTTTGAGCGCGAAAACCCAAATATTCAAATATTTCGCGCCAAAATTTAAATATTCAATTTTGAGCGCGAAAACCCAAATATTCAAATATTTCGCGCCAAAATTTAAATATTCAATTTTGAGCGCGAAAACCCAAATATTTAAATATTTTGCGCCAAAATTTAAATATTCAATTTTGAGCGCGAAAACCCAAATATTCAAATATTTCGCGCCAAAATTTAAATATTCAATTTTGAGCGCGAAAACCCAAATATTCAAATTTGAGCGCGAAAACCCAAAAATTCAAATATTTCGCGCCAACATTTAAATATTCAATTTTGAGCGCGAAAACCCAAAAATTCAAATATTTCGCGCCAAAATTTAAATATTCAATTTTGAGCGCGAAAACCCAAAAATTCAAATATTTCGCGCCAAAATTTAAATATTCAATTTTGAGCGCGAAAACCCAAATATTCAAATATTTCGCGCCAAAATTTAAATATTCAATTTTGAGCGCGAAAACCCAAAAATTCAAATAATTTGGGCAAAAATTTAAATATTCAATTTTGAGCGCGAAAACCCAAATATTCAAATATTTCGCGCCAAAATTTAAATATTCAATTTTGAGCGCGAAAACCCAAAAATTCAAATATTTCGCGCCAAAATTTAAATATTCAATTTTGAGCGCGAAAACCCAAATATTCAAATATTTTGCGCCAAAATTTAAATATTCAATTTTGAGCGCGAAAACCCAAAAATTCAAATAATTTGGGCAAAAATTTAAATATTCAATTTTGAGCGCGAAAACCCAAATATTCAAATATTTCGCGCCAAAATTTAAATATTCAATTTTGAGCGCGAAAACCCAAAAATTCAAATATTTCGCGCCAAGATTTAAATATTCAATTTTGAGCGCGAAAACCCAAATATTCAAATATTTCGCGCCAAAATTTAAATATTCAATTTTGAGCGCGAAAACCCAAATATTTAAATATTTTGCGCCAAAATTTAAATATTCAATTTTGAGCGCGAAAACCCAAAAATTCAAATATTTCGCGCCAAAATTTAAATATTCAAATTTGAGCGCGAAAACCCAAAAATTCAAATATTTCGCGCCAAAATTCTCCACCCTTTCAAAAAAAAACTGAAAAAAAACATAACTCCTCTCCTAGAGAAATCAAGTCTCGGAAATATCCAACCAAATTTTATTGAGTATTCAATTTCATCCACTTTTGCGGATTTTCAAAACTTACTTGTTCGAGTACATGTTTTCGAGTTTATGCGGAGAGTTCTTCTTTAAACGAAACTAATTTCCCCTTTTTTTCTCTTACTAATTATGACTTTTCCAATTTTAAAAAGACAAAAAAAGAGGTTTTTCGAAAAGGAAGGAAAAGGGCTTCTTCTAAAAACATCGGTATCAATTTACACTTGTGCGAAAAAAAAAAAAATTTTCAATAAAAAAAATAATGGGATTTTTCTCAAGTGTAGGAATCATCAAACATCTCTACAACATTTGCATTTTATTCCACACGTGATCGCTTAGTCTATTGGTAGCGCGTTGACTCTTCCTTGGCGAGGTCGTGGGATCGATTCCGCATTGCGTCGGAATTTTTTTTTTGTTTACGAAGAAACAATTGAAAAAAAAACCCTTTTATTCAAGTATGTACAAACATTGAACTATTTTGTAGATTTTTCGAGTTTCGATGGCTGTAAAAAAAACTAGAATTCATCTAACTGTAGGTATGGGTTATTGTACCTGTTCACTGTCGATTCCCGGGTCAGCAAAAATATATGAATAGGTGTTAATGGAAACTGCACCAAGTATAGGATATATACAAACGCGTCGATCTGGAAAAAATATTCAGGGTATCAAAATTAGAGGTTTCAAAAAATATGTATATACCTTGATAAACATACGACGAACATCGATGGACGGGTTGTCACTGAGTGCGAGAAACTCATCAGCGAGCTGGAATGAACAAGGGTTCAGGGGTACTGTAGTTTGAGAGATAGTTGGTGGCCTAGAAAACCAAATTCTTGGTAGGATGGCCTAGAAAACCAATTACCAATTGGTGATCTAAGATACTAAAGTCTGATCTGGGTGGCCTAGAAAACGGACTGCTGATGTTCGTGGCCTAGAAAACCAAATCTAGATAGCTACGACCTCAATAATCGATGCTTCTGGTGACCTAGGAAACCAAATCCTGATCCGGGTGGCCTAGAAAACCAATTTTGAGCTACTGATGGCCTAGAAATCCAAATTTAGACAGCTACGGCCTAATAAATCATAGCTTCTGGTGACCTAGGAAACGAAATCCCAATTTTATGGCCTAGAAAACCAAATTTGAGCCACTGATGACCTAGAAAACCAAATCCTGATCCGGGTGGCCTAGGAAACCAATTTTGAGCTACTGATGGCCTAGAAATCCAAATTTAGACAGCTACGGCCTAATAAATCATAGCTTCTGGTGACCTAGGAAACGAAATCCCAATTTTATGGCCTAGAAAACCAAATTTGAGCCACTGATGACCTAGAAAACCAAATCCTGATCCGGGTGGCCTAGGAAACCAATTTTGAGCTACTGATGGCCTAGAAATCCAAATTTAGACAGCTACGGCCTAATAAATCATAGCTTCTGGTGACCTAGGAAACGAAATCCCAATTTTATGGCCTAGAAAACCAAATTTGAGCCACTGATGACCTAGAAAACCAAATCCTGATCCGGGTGGCCTAGGAAACCAATTTTTGAGCTACTGATGCCCTAGAAATCCAAATTTAGACAGCTACGGCCTAATGAATCATAGCTTCTGGTGACCTAGTAAACGAAATCCCAATCTTATGGCCTAGAAAACCAAATTTGAGTCCCTGATGGCCTAGAAAACCAAATTTAGACAGCTACGGCCTCAATAATCATAGCTTCTGGTGGCCTCGGAAACCAAATCCTAATCTTATGGCCTAGAAAACCAAATTTGAGCCACTGATGACCTAGAAAACCAAATCCTGATCTGGGTGGCCTAGGAAATCAAGTTTGAGCTACTGATAGCCTAGAAAACCAAATTTGAGTCCCTGATGGCCTAGAAAACCAAATTTGGACAGCTACGGCCTCAATAATCATAACTACTGGTGGCCTAGAAAACCAATTTTGAGCTACTGATGGCCTAGAAATCCAAATTTAGACAGCTACGGCCTAATAAATCATAGCTTCTGGTGACCTAGGAATCGAAATCCCAATCTTATGGCCTAGAAAACCAAATTTGAGTCCCTGATGGCCTAGAAAACCAAATTTAGACAGCTACGGCCTCAATAATCATAGCTTCTGGTGGCCTCGGAAACCAAATCCTAATCTTATGGCCTAGAAAACCAAATTTGAGCTACTGATGGCCTAGAAAACCAAATCCTGATCTGGGTGGCCTAGGAAACCAAGTTTGAGCTACTGATAGCCTAGAAAACCAAATTTGAGCTACTGATGGCCTAGAAAATCTAAAACTAATCTAAGTGGCTTAGAAAACTAAATTTAGACTATTGCGAAATTGAAGCCTAACTAAGATGGCCTAGGAAATCAACTTGAACTTGGCCTAGAATACCAAACCATCCAGAAAACCTAGTACAGTACTGTAGGCTACTGTAACTCACGTGTAAACTATAATTCGGTAAATTGAGGAGTAACGTAATCGTTGCGGAGATCAAACAACACCTAATTGCGTTGGCACGTTTGCGTTGTGTGCTCTGAAAAAAGAAAAACGTGGATTTAAAGGAACATGGGTTCTCCTACAGTACCTTCAAACAATCCTTGGACACAATTTTCATATTCGACTTCTTTCTGGCACCATCGCAAATCTCATTGTTGGACACCAGGGTGAACTGTTCGTCACACGAATTATTCCAGAAGAGCACCGAAAAATCGGAGATGATGGTGAGGATGAGGGGCACGAAGAAGGTGATGATACATTCGATCAAGACAATGAAGGTGAGATGTCGAGAGTAGCTGAAAAACGAGGGTTAACCCAGTTCTCGGGGAGCTTCGGAAAGTTTTTTGAACCCTTTGGAACCCTGGGGAACCCTGGAGAACCCTGAGAAACCCTAATGAACCCTGGGGAACCCTAATGAACCTTGATGAACCCTGGGAAACCCTAATGAACCTTGATGAACCCTGGGAAACCCTGGGGAACCCTGGGAAACCCTGGGGAACCCTGGGGAACCCTGAGAAACCCTAATGAACCCTGGGGAACCCTAATGAACCTTGATGAACCCTGGGGAACCCTAATGAACCTTGATGAACCCTGGGAAACCCTGGGGAACCCTGGGAAACCCTGGGGAACCCTGGGGAACCCTGGGGAACCCTGGGGAAACTTTGGAACCTTTTTGAACTCTGGGGTACCCTTTGGAACCTTTCGGAACCCTGGGAAACTCCGAGCAAACCTGGGAAACCCTTTGAAACCGTTTCGAACCCTTTGGAATCCTGGAGAACCCTCAAGAACCCCGAAGAACCCTGGGGTACCCTTTGGAATTTTTCGGAACCCTCCGGAACCCTCTTGAACACTTTTGAACCTTTCAAAACCTTTTGGAACCCTGGGGAACCCTAATGAACCCTGGGGAACCCTAATGAACCTTAATGAACCTTAATGAACCCTGGGGAACCATGGGGAAACCTGGGAAACCCTGGGGAACCCTGGGGAACCCTGGGGAACCCTGGGGAACCGTGGGGAACCCTGGGAAACCCTGGGGTACCCTCTGGAACCTATCGGAACCCTGGGGAACCCTGCGGAACTCCGAGGAAACCTGGGAAACCCTTTGAAACCCTTTTGAACCCTTTTGAACCCTTGGGAACCCTGGGGAACCCTGGAGAACCCTGAGAAACCCTAATGAACCCTGGGGAACCCTAATGAACCCTGGGGAACCCTAATGAACCTTGATGAACCCTGGGAAACCCTGGGGAACCCTGGGAAACCCTGGGGAACCCTGGGAAACCCTGGGGAAACTTTGGAACCTTTTTGAACTCTGGGGTACCCTTTGGAACCTTTCGGAACCCTGGGAAACTCCGAGGAAACCTGGGAAACCCTTTGAAACCCTTTCGAACCCTTTGGAATCCTGGACAACCCTCAAGAACCCCGAAGAACCCTGGGGTACCCTTTGGAATTTTTCGGAACCCTCCGGAACCCTCTTGAACACTTTTGAACCTTTAAAAACCTTTTGAAACCCTGGGGAACCCTAATGAACCCTGGGGAACCCTAATGAACCTTAATGAGCCTTGGGGAACCATGGGGAAACCTGGGAAACCCTGGAAAACCCTGGGGAACCCTGGGGAACCCTGGGGAAACTTTGGAACCTTTTTGAACTCTGGGGTACCCTTTGGAACCTTTCGGAACCCTGGGGAACCCTGCGGAACTCCGAGGAAACCTGGGAAACCCTTTGAAACCCTTTCGAACCCTTTGGAATCCTGGAGAACCCTCAAGAACCCCGAAGAACCCTGGGGTACCCTTTGGAATTTTTCGGAACCCTCCGGAACCCTCTTGAACACTTTTGAACCTTTCAAAACCTTTTGGAACCCTAATGAACCCTGGGGAACCCTAATGAATCTTAATGAACCCTGGGGAACCATGGGGAAACCTGGGAAACCCTGGGGAACCCTGGGGAACCCTGGGGAACCCTGGGGAAGCTTTGGAACCTTTTTGAACTCTGGGGTACCCTTTGGAACCTTTCGGAACCCTGGGGGACCCTGCGGAACTCCGAGGAAACCCTGGGGAACCCTGGGGAACCCTGGGGAACCCTGGGGAAGCTTTGGAACCTTTTTGAACTCTGGGGTACCCTTTGGAACCTTTCGGAACCCTGGGGGACCCTGCGGAACTCCGAGGAAACCTGGGAAACCCTTTGAAACCCTTTCGAACCCTTTGGAATCCTGGAGAACCCTCAAGAACCCCGAAGAACCCTGGGGTACCCTTTGGAATTTTTCGGAACCCTCCGGAACCCTCTTGAACACTTTTGAACCTTTCAAAACCTTTTGGAACCCTGGGGTACCCTTTGGAACCTTTCGGAACCTTTTGGAACCCTCGGGAACCATTGACCTCACCTCGAAAACTTCATATCCACACCACAGTATAATTTATCGACCTGACCATCCGAATCATACACATGCACCATAGAGATGAAAAAAAATGTCCACACTTGAATACACCCCGACACTGTGGCAATTCTAAAAAATCCAAATGAGCTTATCTAGTGAAAAACTGGGCCCACCCTAGGAGAACTATCGATTGACGGATCGGGCCGGTTCGACGAGCTTGAAGGGGGAAGAAGACGAAGATGAAGCGTTGAGCGTACATGGCGACCCATGTCCAGTGAATGAAGCAGGAGGAGGTGTTGACGAGGAACGCGGTCACTTTGCAGACAATGTAGCCGGGAATTATTGCTAGAAATTAGAGAGTTGATGGTCCGGGGGGTTGCCGAGGGTACCAGAAGGTTCCCGAAGGTTCTCGAGGGTTTCAAGGGGTTCCTAAGGGTTCTAAAGAGTTATCAAGGGTACCCGAATGTTCTGAGAGGTTCTCGAAGGTTCCCACAACTTCCCGATGGTTCCCAGGGAGTCCCGAGGGTTCTAAGTAACTCTCAAGGGTTCTCGAGGGTTCTGGAGGGTTCCCACGACTTGTCGAGGGGTTCCCAAAGGTTCCCAAGGGTTCCCGACAGGTTCCCAGGGGTTCCCAATAGTTTTCAAATGATCTAGAGAGTTCCCGAGGGTTCCCAGATGGTCCCGAGGGTTCTGGATAGCTCCCAAGGGTTCCCAAGGGTTCTCAAAGGTTTCGAGAGTTCCCAAGGGTTTTCGAGAGACCAGCCACATAGTACACTTTCGATGAAACATTTCCAAAAAATATTTTCAAAAAATCGATCAGGTTTTTTTCTAGATCCAAAACACGATAAAGTATTTTTTGCATGTGTTCGCCCTACTCAGTCTTAACCCTTGGGAACCTTCGGGAACCCTTGGGAGCTATCTAGAACCCTCGAGTAGTCGTGGGAACTCTCGGGAAGTCGTGGGAACCCTTGAGAATCCTCGACATTCCTTAGGAACTCTTTAAAAATCTTGGGAGCAATTGGATGCTATCCAGAACCCTCGGGGAACCCTGGGAACTCTCGAGAAGTCGTGGAAACCCTTGACAACCTTCGACAACCCTTAGGAACGCTTGAAAATCATTGGGAACCCTTGGGAGCTGTCTAGAACCCTCGGCACTATCTGGGAACCTTTGGGAGCTATCTAGAACCCTCGGAACTATCTGGGAACCCTTGGGAGCTATCTAGAACCCTCAGGAAGTCGTGGGAACTCTCGGGAAGTCGTGGGAACTCTCGGGAAGTCGTGGGAACCCTTGAGAATCCCCGACATTCCTTAGGAACTCTTCAAAATTCTTGGGAGCCCTTGGATGCTATCCAGAATTCTCGGGGAACCCTCGGGGAACTCTCGGGAAGTCGTGGGAACCCTTGACAACCTTCGACAACCCCTAGGAACGCTTGAAAATCATTGGGAACCCTTGGGAGCTATCTAGAACCCTCGAGAAGTCGTGGGAACTCTCGGCAAGTCGTGGGAACTCTCGGGAAGTCGTGGGAACCCTTGAGAATCCCCGACATTCCTTAGGAACTCTTTAAAATTCTTGGGAGCCCTTGGATGCTATCCAGAACCCTCGGGGAACCCTCGGGGAACTCTCGGGAAGTCGTGGGAACCCTTAACAACCTTCGAAAACCCTTAGGAACGCTTGAAAATCATTGGGAACTCTTGGGAGCTATCTGGAAACCCTCGGGACTATCTGGGAACCCTTGGGAGCTATCTAGAACCCTCGGGACTATCTGGGAACCCTTGAGAGCTATCTAGAACCCTCGGGACTATCTGGGAACCCTTGAGAAGTCGTGGGAACTCTCAAGAACCCTTTTTTTGAAACGTAGAAAAAATCAAAAACTCACTAAACACAAACTCCGAATTTTCAACCATCACACTTCCCAACAACGTTGATAACAATACCATATTAGCTATCAAAATCGCACATAAATATGGTAAACAATTGGAATTACATGTTTTCACTAATGTTAGGCGAATAAGGGATATCATAAATGCCGGAAGAGCTATCAACGAAAAAATGATAACTGAGTAGAATAGAAGTCTTGATGAATTTGTCCATTCCTCAAAATACATCTCCTGTTGGCTGGATTCAGATGACGTGGATACGTAGGCGACCTGGGGTGAAGCCGCTTCAAATCTTGACATTTCTATACTTCCTGAAAAGATGCACCATTTTTAACACCCAAAAAAGAAACTCAATTTTCAAAAAAAAAAAAAGAATGTCAGTGCAATTAGTAAGTACATACAAAAAAAAAGGGGAAAACAACTTTTTTGTTGGAACAAATGGGCGGTGAGTTGCTAGACGATGTTCGTTCGGAGGTATTCAAATGAAGGAGAGAGCGAAAACAAGACAAAATTTCGGAAATTGGCTTCATTTTTTGGAGAATCAAGTTCAGATAGGGGATTAGGAAGGTGTTCGGAGAGCTGACGGTGAGGAAAAGTCTGCTTTTTTATTTGGCAGAAAATTAATGTCAAAATTTGCCACAAAATTTGGAGAAGTGGGGGAAATTTCGCGCTTTTTTGGTCGGGCAGTAAGAATTCAGTGTTTTTTATGATCTAGTAGGGGAAATGTGGTGTTTTTTCAGGTTAGATAGGGAAAATTTGGTGGTTTTCGGGTGAAGTAGGGAAAATATGGTGCTTTTTTATACTAAGTAAGAAAAAATCGGTATTTTTCGTGTTAGGTAGGGTAAATTCAGTGAATTTTACGTCAAGTAGGGAAACTTCAATGTTTTCATGACATAGTAGAAAACATTCAATGGATTTCAAGTCAAGTAGGCAAAATATGGTGCTTTTTGAGGTCAAGTAGGAAAAATTCAGTGTTTTTTACGACAGAGTAGGGAAAATACCGTGTTTTCATGAATTATTAGGAAATATTCAGTGAATTTTACGTCAAGTAGGAAAAATTCAGTGTTTTTCCTGGTCAGGTAGGAAAAATTCAGTGTTTTTTACGACAGAGTAGGGAAAATTCGGTGTTTTCATGAATTATTAGGAAATATTCAGTGAATTTTACGTCAAGTAGGAAAAATTCGGTGTTTTTTCTGGTCAGGTAGGAAAAATTCAGTGTTTTTTACGACAGAGTAGGGAAAATACCGTGTTTTCATGAATTATTAGGAAATATTCAGTGAATTTTACGTCAAGTAGGAAAAATTCGGTGTTTTTTCTGGTCAGGTAGGAAAAATTCAATGTTTTTTACGACAGAGTAGGGAAAATACCGTGTTTTCATGAATTATTAGGAAATATTCAGTGAATTTTACGTCAAGTAGGAAAAATTCAGTGTTTTTCCTGGTCAGGTAGGAAAAATTCAGTGTTTTTTACGACAGAGTAGGGAAAATTCGGTGTTTTCATGAATTATTAGGAAATATTCAGTGAATTTCACGTCAGGTAGGAAAAATTTCGTGCTTTTTAGGTTAGGTAGGGAAAATTCAGTGTTTTTTACAACAGAGTAGAGAAAATTCAGTGAATTTTACGTCAAATAGGCAAAATATGGTGCTTTTTGAGGTCAGGTAGGAAAAATTCGGTGTTTTTTTATTTAGTAGGGAAAATTCAGTGTTTTTCCGGTCTAGTAGGGAAAATTCCGTGTAAAATTCAGAATTTTGAGAACATCTATGAAAATTCGTAATTTGTAGCTCATTTTTCAGTGTAAAATCTTTAACACCTATTTTCAAAATCCTGAATTTTTTTGTACAAAAAAATTTCAAAAATAAACATGTCTATGAGAACACTATTCAAATTTTCAGCAGATTATTTTAAGCCATATTGAAAAGTGCTAAAACCGGCTCAAAACCTCCTACCCGACCAAAAAATATCAATTTTTTCAAGCAAAAAAAAAATAATATTTTCTGATGTTACTTACTTACTTACTTAGTTCAAAAATGTGTCAAAACTAGACACTTTTTCTAATTTCCTCAAAAAATATCTCTAGAAAATATTCGATATATCTAAAACCCCGATTTTTATGCAAAAAACAAAGAAATTTGGTATTTACGGAAGTGAATAGGGGAAATAACAAAACTTTTCATACTCGCCGATAATCTCACATTTGTTAGAGCATATTCTTTGGCACCGAAAAGGGTAATCCTGAAATTTAGATTTGGAGCATTTGTGCATGAACGGGCTCTAGAAATATGGTGCTTTTTGGGGTCAACTAGGGGAAATATGGTGCTTTTTGGTGTCAAGTAGGAAAAATACAGTAAAATTCTGGTCAGGTAGGGAAAATTCAGTGTTTTTTACGACCTACTAGGCAGAAAATTGTGTTTTTTTAGGTTAGATAGGGAAAATTCAGTGAATTTTAGGTTAGATAGGGAAAATTCGGTGCTTTTTGTGGTCAAGTAGGAAAAATGGTGCTTTTTGGGGTCAAGTAGAGAAAATACAGTGCTTTTTAGGTCAGGTAGGAAAAATACAGTGAATTTTGGGTCAGGTAGGCAAAATTCAGTGTTTTTACGACATAGTAGGCAGAAAATTTTGTTTTTTCAGGTTACATAGGGGAAATTCGGTGCTTTTTGGGGTCACGTAGGCAAAATTCAGTGAATTTTGGGTCAGGTAGGCAAAATTCAGTGTTTTTTACGACCTAGTAGGAGAAATATGGTGCTTTTTGGTGTCAAGTAGGAAAAATACAGTAAAGTTCTGGTCAGGTAGGGAAAATTCAGTGTTTTTTACGACCTACTAGGCAGAAAATTGTGTTTTTTTTAGGTTACATTGGGAAAATTCAGTGTTTTTTTTAGGTTAGATAGGGAAAATTCGGTGCTTTTTGGGGTCAAGTAGGCAAAATTCAGTGAATTTTAAGTCAGGTAGGGAAAATTCAGTGTTTTTTACGACCTAGTAGGAGAAATATGGTGCTTTTTGGGGTCAAGTAGGAAAAATACAGTGCTTTTTAGGTCAGGTAGGAAAAATACAGTGAATTTTGGGTCAGGTAGGCAAAATTCAGTGTTTTTTACGACCTACTAGGCAGAAAATTGTGTTTTTTTAGGTTACATAGGGAAAATTCGGTGCTTTTTGGGGTCAAGTAGGAAAAATACAGTGCTTTTTGTGGTCAAGTAGGAAAAATTCAGTGTTTTTTACGACCTACTAGGCAGAAAATTGTGTTTTTTTAGGTTACATAGGGAAAATTCGGTGCTTTTTGTGGTCAGGTAGGAAAAATACAGTGAATTTTGGGTCAGGTAGGCAAAATTCAGTGTTTTTTACGACCTAGTAGGAGAAAATTCAGTGTTTTTCACGACCTAGTAGGAGAAAAATGGTGCTTTTTGGGGTCAAATAGGCGAAATTCAGTGTTTTTTTTAGGTTAGATAGGGAAAATTCGGTGCTTTTTGGGGTCAAGTAGGAAAAATACAGTGCTTTTTAAGGCCAAGTAGGGAAAATATAGTGTATTATACAACAAGTAGGCTAAAATCAGTATATTTCACAACCAATAGGTAAAATTCAGTGCATTTTCAGGTCAGAAAAAAGAGTATAGTTTCAAAGAGAAAATGAACTCTCACACTCTCTCACTTTCACACACTATTTCGTAGCCTAAAGAGCACATTTTTTATTGTTTTTCTGATGAGTCGTTTTGCCTTGAAGTTCAAAAAAAATTGAAAAACTAAACTAAAAATAATCTTTTGAGTTCTAGAGAGCTCTCGGATTTGTCTCCAGGGAAAATTTTTTGGGTAATTTTGGAACCGAAACTTGATGAACTAATACAGCAGAAAATGTCGAACATTTGTCAAATATTGCTCTTTTTTGGCTCATGCGTCATAAGAAATGCTCAGAAATGAACTTTTATAATGGCCAGAGCAATTTTGAGCCATTTTCGGAAAGTTGGGGGCTTCGGGAAGCTCTGGGAACCCCTGGGTACCCGGAGCACTCCGGAACTACGCAAGAGTTTGAATTGAGCACAAAAACTCTAGAGCTCAATTAAAAATATGTCATCACTACAAATTGTCGCTCATTTTTTGCAAAATTTCGAAAAAAAAAGTTGCATCATTATTTTTAATTGGATATATATGTATACATTAAATATGACGAGAAATATTAGGAGCAAAAAAACATGGAGCAGGTCTGGGGAACGCTGGGGAAATTTCGGGATATTTCGGGAACCCTGGGAAACCCTGGGGAACACTGGGAAACCCTGGGGAACACTGGGGAACCCTGGGGAACCTTGGGGAACCCTGGGGAACCCTGGAGAACTCTGGGGAACCCTGGGGAACCCTGGGGAACCCTGGGGAACCCTGGGGAACCCTGGGGAACCCTGGGGAACCCTGGGGAACCCTGGGGAACCCTGGGGAACCCTGGGGAACCCTGGGGAACCCTGGAGAACTCTGGGGAACCCTGGGGAACCCTGGAGAACCCTGGGGAACCCTGGAGAACTCTGGGGAACCCTTGGGGAACCTTGGGGAACTCTGGGGAACCCTTGGGAACCCTCGGGAACCCTCGAGAACCCTGGGGAACCGTTGGGAACCCTGGGGAACCCTGTGGAACCCTGAAGAACTATGAGGAACCCTGGGGATCCCTGGAGAACCCTGAGGAACCTTTGAGAACCCTTGGGAACACCTTGGGAACCCTGGGGAACCTTGGGGAACCCTGGTGAACCCTGGAGAACTCTGGGGAACTCTTGGGAACCCTGGGGAACCGTTGGGAACCCTGGGGAACCCTGGGGAATCCTGGGGAACCCTGGGGAACCATTTGGACTCTCGGAGAACCCTGGGGAACCCTT
>LR549555.1:0-100464 GCA_900536415.3 Caenorhabditis sp. 38 MB-2015
TTTTTGGTTCCCGAGATATGCGTCTGGGGTAGGTTTATTAGTAGCGTCCCCCTATAATTTACATTTTAATGCCTAGGGGGTGACTAAGGTTAAGGAGGGGTCCCATATATTTTTTCTGCGGTACCAGTAGGGCCCTGAACCCATTTGCCAAGTTTGGTTAGCTTAAATTTTTTGGTTCCCGAGATATGCGTCTGGGGTAGGTTTATTAGTAGCGTCCCCCTATAATTTACATTTTAATGCCTAGGGGGTGACTAAGGTTAAGGAGGGGTCCCATAATTTTTTTCTGGGGTACCAGTAGGGCCTTGAACCCATTTGCCAAGTTTGGTTAGCTTAAATTTTTTGGTTCCCGAGATATGCGTCTGGGGTAAGTTTATTAGTAGCGTCCCCCTATAATTTACATTTAAATGCCTAGGGGGTGACTAAGGTTAAGGAGGGGTCCCATAATTTTTTTCTGGGGTACCAGTAGTGTCCTGAACCCATTTGCCAAGTTTGGTTAGCTTAAATATTTTGGTTCTCGAGAAATGCGTAATGATGAATTTCAATGCTCTGAAATGGAACCCATGTACCTAACAAAGGTTCTAAAGGTGTCCAACGCATTTCTGTTCTATAAAGCGGGACCTAGGTACCTAACAACGACTCTAATGATGTCTAATGAGTTTTAATGCTATGAAATAGGATTTAGGTACCTAGAGAGATTTCTGATGGTATCCAACGCGTTTCAATTTTATAACGTGGGATCTAGATAGGGGTTCTGATAGTGTCCATCTAATTCTAATTCTTCCCAGTGGAATCTAGATACCTAACAACGATTCTACTGATGCCTAATGAACTTCAATTCTCTGAAATGGAACCCAGGTACCTAACAAAGGTTCTAAAGGTGTCCAACGCATTTCTGTTCTATAAAGCGGGACCTAGGTACCTAACAACGATTCTAATGATGCCTAATGAACTTCAATACTAAAAAATGGGACCTAGGTACCTAACCAGGGTTCGAATCGTGTCAATAGCATTACAGTTTCAAAAAGGGGTATCTAGATAACCAATGCATTTCATCTACAATATGGCAACGGGTAGAAAAAATCTTAAATCCAAATCACTTTATTCTTCAATTCAATTATGTTTATCCAAATCCGGTAATCCCGCAATCACTTGACTCTCAATATTGCATTCATTAACACCACGCAAGAAACGAACAACACCATTATCGCCATAATCCTCACCCCATTGATGAACACAGATCCAGTATGGTACACCATTGTCCACACCCCATCCAACGATCTTTGTCACCATACCACCTTCTTGATCTCCATTGATGTGGACGTAGATTCCGGTTTTGTAGTCCCAGAAGTCTTCGTAGATGATGAATGAGGCAATGACCGGGCCGTTGGTGAGGATTTCAGTCTGGATGTCGGTCATCTTTTTGCCAACTTTGTAGTGACCCTTGCCTACAATTTTCATGAGCATCAGAGCTAGAAAATTGAGCATACTCACCAAAATGTTTATCCTGTTTGTACTCAATTGGCCAGGTGACATTCGATGTACATTGCTCCACACAAGTCGGTGTATGATATCCAGGACATGGTGGGGCAGTTGTCCCATCCGTATAGTTCTTATCACACGGATAAATCGAGTAAGGTTTACAGCCGATTTGATCAAAATACTCGCCACCGGTGCATAAACCATGCGTCTGCCACCATTTCAAGATATCCGCAGGCCAGCTACCATCACAACCCCATCCATCACCGCAAGCTGAGAAGGTGCCAACGCAACAGGCGAGTGGGTCTTCAGCGGAGAGAGGGAGGTTGAATGTGCCATTGGATGCAATGCATGTGCGGTCGGAGGCGATCTCGACAGCTACCAAATGAGCAGCGGAACCTGGAAAGAATTTCGGGATATTATAAATATAAATTCTGATTATATATCGTATTCTCTAGTGAGGTCATGTATTTTAGTTTTAGGCTGACAAAGAGGCATTTTCGAAGTTTCACTTAGTCTTAGGTAGATTAAATCTGGAATATTATCTGGAATATCCTCAAATAACCTTGGTAACGTTATGTATGCGTGACGTCATGTACGTTCCTAACACGTGTTATGTCCTCGAAAAGTACTGAAATCTAAAATTCTATTGGTCCTCAAAATGGTCACGAAGTACACCATTCACAGATATAGTTAACTGGGAAGCATAGTGCCCACCTCGATATACATATACTAACTTCCTGATTCCTATTCTTGAAAATATCTAAATTTATCTATCATATGACGTTTTAAGATAACTACAAAATTTGTGACAAAAACAACCCCCGACGTCATATTCTCCATAGTAACCAACTCCCTGTGACGCAAAACCCACCACAATCCGATTGATCTCGAACTTTGCCAATCTCCTGACACTGTGACCAATAATCTCGTCCATCAAAACTCGTCGGTATATCAATAAGTGTCTCTGGCACTGGTGCATCAATCTCATGATCCTCATGTGATCGGATGAATCGAATATCATTGACGCGTGCTCGCCTCTCGTTTAAAGTGTATCTCGATGGAGCACCTTGCCAAAGAGCCGCCCGAGAGGTAAAGGGAAGCAGGAAAAGGAAAATGATCGGGAGCAACATGTGGAATAAAAGTGGTTGTGTGTTATCAGGTAATTTAGATGGTGATAATATGATGTTTGCATCATTCCATTTTTTAATGATTTTTCGATTCTTTGAGGTAAAACACAGACCATTAACTCATGGTTTATTTTGTAAGACTAATAGTGAGCCAGTTCGATTTATTCACCCTGTATTATCCTATCCTGTGAGTAGAGTATAGTTTAAACATGGGAAAAACCGGCAAAAATTCATTCAATTGATTTATGTGTTTAAATATGATAATTTATGCAAAAATTTTTGTTCACACATCTCATTCAATCAATAATTTCTATCTCAGTCTCCGTATTATCATCGATATCATCCTTCGCAGTTCTTCTCTTAACATCTCTAATGTTTAAAAAAATAACCACTGCAAATAAAATATTTTCAAAGATCCAGAAGACGTTTAACAATAGATTGAGTATTGCTGGATGACTGGTTGAACCATCAAAATGAGCTCCAATAAGGAAAAGGAAGATAATAAATATCCGAAGAACAACAGGCAAGCATGAAAGTGGAGCAAACACGTCATTGGTTCTTGTATCAGCCCGGTTTAGAAGTATGTATAGATCGATCTAGAAAACCAAACTTTTTTCAGAAATCATAGGGGATAACTCACTGCAAGGCTTCCAAAGTTCACACCACATGAAATTGTAATTGAAATGTATTTGAACTCAGGCATTGTGTCGAAAATTTCCGAACGATTTCAAAAATTTCAGATTATTTTGAAAATTGTTTCCACCTTACAGATGAGAACTAGTATGAAGCCAAGGTTTGCAAAAATAATCATATTAATCATATATATTGAGCATATAATCCGATTAGTTGCTCGTTTTTTATTAGGGAACATGAGACGTTCCAGATTCACCAAAAAATGAAAAGAGGCCACACCAAAGACACAGAAACTGTGAAATCTTGTATAACCCTTTCCTTCATTCCAATATCCTTCCATACCATTTTTAAAGTACGATATGAATATACACCCAGAGGTAGCTAACATGAACATATAGTTTAAAGACAAACAAGTTACCGACAACTTTTGGAACCAGTTAATTTTTGTCACAAAGTTAAAGACAATCACCGTGATATGAGACACGATGCCTAATGGAATAAAGATGCTGAACAAATGTAGGAAGAAAAGTAATATCACGTTCTCCATATTTGCTGCAAACAATGTAACAGATAATAAGAATGAATGAAAAACATGTCTGGAACACCAATTTATATACTAATAATAAATCTCCAGAGATTGCTCTGGAATGATTGTGTCTTGAATGAGGTGAGACACAATCTTTTATAGATCATTGAACAGTGATCAGTTTCACCAGGACACGAAAGTCCAGAAAAATGAGGATAAGGTATGACAAATTTACGAAGGTGCTAAAAATTAACATGGTTATAATGAAAAGGGGATCTTTGTTTGAATCTTTGTTTGTAATAATAATTTTTTGTGACTTTTCATTCTAGGATTTCATTCTAGTTCGATGTTATAAACCAAGCCAATTAATTTTGGTTTTGACAGAAAAACAGCTCAACCGTAACTAGAGTATAGTTTCTGATAATGATGTCTCCTGATCGAATAACATCTAGGTTTGACTAGAATGGAGTTGAGATAACCAGTGTTCAGCTTCAGACATCTTTGATCTTGACTATACATATAAAAAATATTTACACTGATTAACTGAACAGTACACTTGAAAACACATATAGAAAACAAAGGTGACTTTTTATCGCTAAACTGGATCACCAAAGAAAAATGGTTATTTGCGTGGTTGTTCTGTTGATGTTGTAGCTTGTCCAGACTCCTCAATCACTCGTTGATTCATTTTGTAATTCTTATTCATGATAGCTTCGAGCAACACCCATGAAAATATGATACCCTCAATGACCCAAAGAATATTCAAAAAAGCGTAGAATTTCCATGGATGATCGAAAAATCCTCTGATAATGTGGAGGAAGAAAATCAAAATGCGAAGAACGATAACAACGAGTGAAGCTGTGGCAAAGCCATATATGTGGTTTTGTGGATAGGTACCGTCTAACATCATTTTGATTTCGAGCTAGAAAATCAGAATTTCTTTTGGCTATTTTCATTTTATGAAAAAAAAACTCACTGTGAGATTTCCAATGTTAGCAACAAATGCAAAGATGTTAAGGTGAGAAATGAGATTCGGATTCGAATCAAAGATATCAGGAAAATCTGAAAATATATGTTCAATTGGCAATGGTGATTGTTGCCTTACAGATGAATCCAGTGTTAGTTAACATGATGAAAGAGGCCATGAAAATCGAGGAGATAATTCGCTGAATTTTTCGTGTCTTCTTGCTCATCAAAGGCAGGAGAAAGCGTTGATAGTTGATCAGAAGATGAAGTGAAGCAAGCCCAAGGACACAAAAACTATTGAACCTTATGAGAAACTCGCTAACTTCACAATACTGACTTCTTCCATGCTCCAAACAACCCTGCGTAAAAATGGCTGAGAACGAAGATGCCATAATCAATTGATAATTGATGGATAGAAAAATAACTGAAAGTTTGTTGAACCAATCGATTTTATTGATGAACATTGCTCCGATTAACAATAAATGTGATGGAAAGCCGATTGCATTCAATATCATGAGAAAAAATATAAAGATGTAGATCTGCATGATTTCACAATATGAATATGATATACTAGAACGACAAAAAATATTTTCGCTAGTTACTAATGAACAATCTCTAGGGATTGCACCTTACTCGAAAACAATGACTCCACCTCAATAATAGGAAAATTGATCATATCCTGAGATGAAAAGATAAATGAGATCAAGAGGATATTTAGGGCATCTAGTAGCTGTAAACATAGCCTGGTTAAAAACATGGGTTGCTATAAAATATTTTGTATCTTGGTTGTTGTTTTTCAATCCTAAATCAAGTCGTTTTTTATGTTGATCAAGAAATTATTAAGTCAATGTTATCCGCCTAATAATCTAAAAAAAAAAACCAAAAAAGCTTGATTTGCAACCGTCTAGGTGTCTTTGATGATGCGTGGTAGGGGAATTGAAAGAGTTAATGAGTGACACCTGTCACATGTATCAAAACACGAAGATTGGATGAGATATTTTTGCACCAGATTCACAAGCTTAAAGTCACAGCCACGTCAGTGTTTTAGTAGATCTAGGAGCAAGACCTGATTAGATAGATCCACAAGGTGGTCAATATCTTTTATTTGTCTTGAATTTGATGTTGTGTTATACGTCATGTCATGATATATCAGGACACAGATGTTTTAATTATGTTACATGTGTAGAATAATGTGAAGTGACTCGTAGTTCCTGACTGTTGAGCCAAATTTGTTCAATTGAGCGATGTGTTGGGCAGTGCAGCGATGGAGTTGCGAGCTCGTGCTGGGTTGGTTGTGTCCAAGATAGGACTTTCGAAAACGAAAATTCATGTGAGTGTTCTCGAGAATTCTCCAGAGAATTCTCAAGAAGCGTATACAACAAAAATTCGTGATTAACATAGGTATATGTATTATCATGTAACAAATGGGTGTAATGTCTTCAGTGTACTCATAGGTTACACCTTTTTTGACCCAACTCTGTTCACAAAAAACGATAAGATCCATAATGGCCCTGTCTGAAATAACAGGTCTTCCATACATCTCAAGCCTTCTCTACCTTCAACTCTAATGGTACGCTCTGTTAATTTTTGTATCTGAATAGTAGCTCAGCTGTAACTAGAGTATAGTTTCTGAAGAAGATTGAAATACCATTTATTTATTCGAATTCTATACTACACCAAAAAGAGACAAAAATCAAGTTCATATAAAAAATAGGAAAGAATCTCATAAGAACAATATTAAATTAACAAAACAACATAATGAAGCTACGGAAAATTATCACTAAAATATTTCAACATTTAAAAATCAAGTTCATATAGTTAAACGTGGGGGTACTTTTGGAGAGCATAAAATAAATTATTGGAGATATACTTCAGAGGGGAGTGGATATCATGGAAGACAAGAACCAAGATAAAAGTTGACATATGAATTCATCATTCCATAAAAAAAACAGTATAACATTATTAAACACAACGAGCAACACTAGGTTCAGAATGAAGCTACTTAAATATTTCACCATGAAAAAATCAAGTTCATATTAAAAAAGATGAATGAAGGAAATAAAATTGGGGTACAGGGAGTTGGCAGGTTGATCTTCAAAAAAAATATCACATTTTTAGGTATGTATAACCCTCTTCTTTTTCTGAACATCAAAAAGTTTGTTCAAATAATTGAAGTGTTGCACCATTTCTGTTGATTGAAGAGTCGGTTCAACTCTCCCTCTCCTCATTTTGAACAGTGTTGTCATGCCTTCCCAGTCAGATACAATCAGAACCCAGGTGAACACGATACTTGCCATTGTCCACAAATCATTCAAGATGAATTCGAACACTTCTTGATCTCCAATAAGTCCAGCGAGGAAGACATGAAACGCTTCCATGTAGAACATAACAAGGCGGATTAAGAAATTGATGATGGACGCAAGGATGAGGCCTTTGGGATTCGCTTGTTTGGGACGATGAATTGTTTTAGCACAGAAGTGGTTGACAATGAGTGTGACTAGCTCCACCTAAAAAATTGGATGTATATAGTGCTCCTATCTTAAACTCACCATAAGACATCCGAGATAGAAAGTAGCTAGAAGATAATTCAGAGAAAATGGGTGGATGAGTTGCTCGACTGAAATTATCGCATATATTTCGCTAATTCTATTTTTGTCGTACCGGAAAGTTTGAATAGACAAACAATGAGAATCAAAATTGTCATAATCACGGTGATCACAATTATGACGATAGTAAACGCAGTGCGTTTCCCAATGAGCATAAGAATTGAAACCATTCGTTCGAAGTTGACAGCAAGTTGGAGGAAGGTAGCTTCAAAGGCGCAGAAGACTTGTAGCCTGGCGTAAATACTGTCCTCTTCGTTTTCCCTCTTCATTTCATAAATTGATCCATTCTTCAAATCCTGCATTGTGATCGTTGTCGACAATGTTATCATCAATTGATAATTGGCCGCAATCAAAAGAACCGCCATTTTCGCCACCCATCTGTATGTTCCTTTAAACACCCCAAAAAGCAAGAAAACATTGGAGAGGGAGCCAATGAGAGTGAGAACCCAAGAAACTATGCGGTAGATGTTCATAATTACCTGAAAATAATAAATATCATGCACTAGAAAAAAAAATACTCCAGAGGTGGCCAGAAAAAAAATAACATAATACTTTGACTCGGCTGCTCTTCCTGGAATGGCTCCGCCTTCCGAGCAGTTCGAAACGAGTCTCGCCTGGAAGAGATGTTGATTGTGGATCAACACGTCAGCAAGAAAAATATAAGGGAGAAGTACAAAAAGATACAAATTTGTAGAAGCAGAAGTAGCGTTGGCCGATTGGGCGGCTGCCTTGCCGTGCTAGGTATGATGCTCCTTGTGCCGATTGACGTATGAGACCTGGAGATTTTCAATAAAATATAGATCATTCGATAGATCTTGAGACGATGAGAACGATGTCGCGTTCAATTTTTGGAAAACTTTTCGCTGAACAGAGTTATTAGGATTTTCGAGTTTGGGTGAAACCTCTGAGTTCAAATCAGTATCTTCCTTCTGATGTATTATAATTTTTGATTTGATGGACCAAATTTTGGAGTTATTTTTGAGCTTATAAAAGGAACTACGCAAAAACTAATTACGAGATGTTTCTCAGCGTGTCAAGGTCTATATAATGTTGAAAGCTTCAAAGCAAGCAACACCTAAAGCTGAAAATTGACATCAAAAAATTTTTTCAAACCCTATTTTAATTGAATCCATCTATTCAATCGGTAAGTATTAAAATTTCTATGTTCTAATTTCAAAAAAAAATCACGTAAAAAATGAACTAATCCATGTTTTCAAAACGTGACTGGGGGCAGATATTTTTTACTGAATTTTTTCCTCAAACGACTTGAACTCGATTTTCTGAAAATATACCATTTTTTCATCCTTTGTCATTTAAACTTCACCCCATAAATATTCCAGAACTTTTTAATTCCACCTCAATATCACCTTCCTCTCCATCAATCTTCTTCTCGAAAAAACACACACAAATAACACATCGTAGTGTGACGTAAAGAGAGCAAAACGCAAAGAGTTACAGTACTCTTTATTTATGACTACAAATCCATTTTCTCCACTCTAAAACTACGTTTGGATATTGTAACCCAGTTCATACAATTTGTTATTTTTTTCCTGTTTTTTTTCGGGGCCAAAAAATCAAAAATCAAACGTTGTTTGGGGATTGAATGAGTTGAGTTAAGTTGAGTTAATGAGTGATATTTATCAAAATACAACGAGGGTAACATAAATGAAGATGAACTTATTAAATTTTGCTTTAAAAAATATCCATATTTTGTCTGGAAACTTTGAAATATTTTACATAAAGTTATCAGATGTATATATCAGATATATGTTATCTAAAGTTTCTTAGTGTGTATTACTCCTTGACCAAAAATTATTACTGTTCTTTATCATCATTACGATCATTATCATTCCCTTTAAAAATCGCTGCAAAAGACAAAAAAGATTGATTACTTCCATCTATTAATCGATCCCAAAAAACACAACATTTTCTTTACCCCTCCCCCCGATATAAAAACCAAACAGTCAGTCAGTCACATCTATTTTGCGCCACCCGTCTCCAACCACACAATGTCTCTGTCTATTTTTAGGACCTCAAACAGCCATTATCATTCATACTGTTCTCGAAATCCCGCCCATCTTCACATCATACTTCCACATCAGTTCGTAAATATTAGTTGATTTTCAAAGAAGAAGAAAATGAACGTAATTCGAAATAGTGTTGCGTTTTTGGTGGTTGTTACAGTATGCTTCGCGGTTCCGTTTGGTCGATTTGATCTGGCTGAACAACAAGGTTGGTTTGGTACACTTATTGGGTATCAGTTTGGAAGTTTTGGCGATAGCATCCAATTTCTAGACTATGTGTTTGTGTCCAGTCGACAAACCCTTTTTGACCAATTTTTTTTAGACTGTAGGTCTTAGATTATATCTTAGAGGATCCAGTCTATGATTTATAGGTTACAGGACATGGTTCAGAGATCCAGAATATGTTTTGGGGGTTCTAAAAATAGGGTTTAGGGCATGAATAGGGTTTTAGGCTTACTTACGAGGTCCGGGACAAGATTCATAGATTAGAAGCCACAAGCCATAATTTTTAGGTTTCAAGACATAACTCGTAGATACTAGGCTGTACCCTAAAGGCTATGTATAGTTAGTTCTAGGCTATAGATCAGAGCTTTCAGGCTCTGTATCATAGGTGCTAGGTTATTGATCAAGAGTTTCAGGCTCTGTATCGTGGGTTCTAGGCTAAAAATCAGATCTTTCAGGCTCTGTACCATAGATTCTAGGTTTTAGATCAGGGGTTTCAGATTAGGTATCGTATGTTCTGTGCTGTAGATCAAGAGTTTTAGGCTCTGTATCGTAGGTTTCAACTTATAGCTCAGGGCTTTCTGACCATGTATCGTTGGTTCTAGGTTATGATTCATGAATTTCAGAGCTTCTGGGCGTTAAATTAGAGGTTAGAAGCCACGCTTTTGTAGATTTTGGGACCTAGTTTGTAGCTAAGGGGTTTCAGATCATGTATCGTAGGTTTCAGGCTATACGTCAAGTGTTTCAGGTCATATTTCAAACGTTTTAGGTTAAATTTCAGGTACATAAAACTCTACAATGACACAGTATCATAGTAACCAATACTGACCCTCTTACAGTATACCTACCCTTACATGATCTGAATAACCTTGAACAGCCCTCTCCTAGGAACTATTCAGTATTCTTTGTCCGCATGTCAAACAAACCGCTTTGTTCGAAATGTCCACATGTTCACTTTACACAATCTATGTACAGTATCTTACACGAATTGAAGTTTGACCTCCCTCATCTTACTTTCTTTTCAGATATTGCCGATTTCTCACACTCAAACAAACATGCCAACGTGTTCCTTCCTTTTCGAGACACCCCTGAGCGACTTATTGACACGGACGACGAAGTTCCCTATACTTCCGACGACGATATTTTCTATATATTTGCCACGCTGCCCACCGACAAATTATCGGGTCCGAAAAGACATAACGGTTTCTTCTAGTCGCATGACTTTTACTTCTAAAAATCGAGTTTTTTTCCCATATTGGGAAATTAGAAGGAGAAGAGAGAGAGAGAGAAGACGACAAGGAATGATAAGCGATCTCATTGATATATATATAAATAGGTAAAACAAATTGCAGTGTGTACATAGATAAATATAGATTGACAATTTTTCATATTGAAATAAATTTTATATGTATATAAATATTATCAAATCATATTCTAACTTGAGCTAAACCGGCTGTAACAGCCACTGATGTTTGCGATCGATTGCTCACATTCGAACGGGCAAATACGAAAATCGTCTTGCCGTTACGATTTTTCAGCCATTGGGGATGCATATCGGAATTGAAGGCAAACATGATGAATCTGGAAAAATATGTATATGTTTATTTTTAGAAGAAGAAAAAGTGTCACGGGAGAAATGAAATGAATCATGTTGTATGATGATAGATGTTTGGATCTACAGGGGGCAAAGTACAAGGTTGAACAGGAAGCGGATATTTGCTGAAAGGTTTACCTAGGGGTCATGAGGACATGAACCAAAAATTCACGTGTATATTTTTGAAGGTTAGTTGCTTCTTGACATCAAAGTTCTATCAACAAGTGACCATTATAACCTTGTCAGTTATGCCTGTTGTTTCTGCTGAAGGCTATAGGGCTGATGTCTAGGCGTCGCTGCTTGACAGAATAATTGTGTGAAGAGCTGGTGCCTAGGCGTCGCTGCTTGACAGAATAATTGTGGGAAGAGCTGGTGTCTAGGCGTCGCTGCTTGACAGAATAGTTGTGCCAAGGGCTGGTGTCTAAGCGTCGCTGCTTGACAGAATAGTTGTGCCAAGGGCTGGTGTCTAGGCGTCGCTGCTTGACAGAATAGTTGTGCCAAGGGCTGGTGTCTAGCCGTCGCTGCTTGATAGAATAGTTGTGCCAAGGGCTGGTGTCTAGGCGTCGCTGCTTGACAGAATAATTGTGGAAAGAGCTGGTGTCTAGGCGTCGCTGCTTGACAGAATAATTGTGGGAAGAGCTGGTGTCTAGCCGTCGCTGCTTGACAAAATAGTTGTGCCAAGGGCTGGTGTCTAGGCGTCGCTGCTTGACAGAATAATTGTGGAAAGAGCTGGTGTCTAGGCGTCGCTGCTTGACAGAATAGTTGTGCCAAGGGCTGGTGTCTAGGCGTCGCTGCTTGACAGAATAGTTGTGCCAAGGGCTGGTGTCTAGGCGTCGCTGCTTGACAGAATAGTTGTGCCAAGGGCTGGTGTCTAGGCGTCGCTGCTTGACAGAATAGTTGTGCCAAGGGCTGATGTCTAGGCGTCGCTGCTTGACAGAATAATTGTGGGAAGAGCTGGTGTCTAGGCGTCGCTGCTTGACAGAATAGTTGTGCCAAGGGCTGGTGTCTAGGCGTCGCTGCTTGACAGAATAGTTGTGCCAAGGGCTGGTGTCTAGGCGTCGCTGCTTGACAGAATAGTTGTGCCAAGGGCTGGTGTCTAGGCGTCGCTGCTTGACAGAATAGTTGTGCCAAGGGCTGGTGTCTAGGCATCGCTACTTGACAGAATAATTGTGGGAAGAGCTGGTGTCTAGGCGTCGCTGCTTGACAGAATAGTTGTGCCAAGGGCTGGTGTCTAGGTGTCGCTGCTTGACAGAATAGTTGTGCCAAGGGCTGGTGTCTAGGCGCCGCTGCTTGACAGAATAATTTTGCCAATGGCTGGTGTCTAGGCATCGCTACTTGACAGAATATTTGTGCCAAGGGCTGGTGTTTAGGCGTCTCTCCTTGACATCATAGTTCTGCCTAGGAACGGTGCCTATAGAACGGATCCGGGACATTTGGAAACCGAACCAATGCTTTCAATGAATAGCTCAAAAAATAGTATAAGAGTGCTCTTTGAGAAAAATTCTCAAAAACCATCTAGAAACACTCACCCATCAAACGCATGAATAAACACAAAAGAAATCGACAAAAATATAAATTGATACCATAGCTCATCACTCCACTGCCATACCCAAGTAGCATTGATAATATCCATAACATGTATCGAATCTTGTAGCACACTTTGTACATACATTATTGTTCGCTTCCTTCGTCGCCTCGAATTCTCTTCAGAACTCATGCCAACCACTTTATTCATCAGAAGCTTCACAAATGTGACAAGGTTAAAACTATTCGATGTGATTGAGAAGCAGAAGATCATCGTGACCATGTTATCAGCTATAACATAGGCACATGGATCGGTTTCAGGTCTCCAGGAGACTATCGTCGGGTCGAAGACATAGCCGCATTCACCGTCGAGCCATGGCATCATGGGTAGTCCATAGATTGTCCAAGACGAGGCGACTATGCCGATCACAACAATCGCTACATTGGTAAGAGGAATCGCATGCTGTTTCATACTTTGCATAGGAAAATACAACGCATAGAATCGGTTGAAAGACATACAAATCTGCGTCATTGGTCCTAACGTATACGCAAACCATGCGGCTAGTTGACCCAACGACGCATTAACATAACGATTGATATTTTCAAATACTGGATCACTATAAAAATGTATATCTAATTTTCTAGGTAGGGAGAGACTCACTAAATACACACTGGTACCACCCAAAAGAGAAATATTGAGCAGACAATCATATTAGGTATAGTTTTATTGAGACATAGTTTGAGAAAACTATTAAACTGTCCGTGTTTAGATATGAGTTTGTAGAAGACAAACATGTTCATGAGAAGTCCAGGTAGAGCATTCTAGAATAACTTTGATTTTCTAGATCACCAGTAAACACTCACCAAAAGTAAAATGAGACCACAAACCTGATTGAAACCGAAAGAAACCATGTTCTTAATATGATTATGTTCATGTGTAGAAATTATGTTTTTTTGAGAGCAGATGTTTTTTTTTTTTTGAAAACAGGTGTAAACCATTAGGACTACGCAAGTAAATTTTTGACTTTTACAAGAACAACGAGAATTTTAAAATTGTTTGTGATTTATAGCCCACATTATACCTACCTTTTGGACATCCAGAATGTTGATAAATACGGTATAGCTCAATTCACTAAAATTGAACAGGTAAAAATATACCATCAAAAATCATATTTTTCGCTCTCCATTTTCGAGAAGCCTGAAACTAGTCTGAAAAGTCGGTATAGCTCAGAAACCTCTTAACTATACATATATCTCATGTTCATTGTTCATACCATCCAAAAATCAAGAAACCAGCAAGTTTTTTTGCAACATTCATTTTAAACCTGACATTCAAAATTCACCTGTCTGTTTAATAAAAATTCTGTACGACACAATGTTCAAAAAACGTTTGGTTTGGTTGATCTTTAAGATATCGAACATCAACATTATTCATTGGTTAATCATAAATGAACCCCTAATTATCCATGATATCATCAATTAACAACATCCTTCTCGATCTATCCATGTTTTTGAGATTTGGCAAAACATGCAACAAATGTAGGTTTTTCTGAATCCTCTGCTGATGCTCCAATGTATCAATAATCCCAATAAGTAATACAAAGTGACTCGGTCCTAATTCCCGTTTCGATAGGCAATAATCAAAAAGAGCTGCGGCATATTCTTTGCGCTGCTCGCCAATAATTTTTTGAGCATGCTCCGATAAATCGGAGACCGCTGGATTGCATAGAAGGATCGCCTTGAGAAGAATATATTCCGTTTTCGAGACATTATACCTTATCAGTGGTTGTATAGACATCACAGATTCCGAGTATACCATACCTCTAAAAGGCCCTAATTACGACTATGTTAATTCTTTTTTTTTTTAACCCACTTAAAGTCCTCAATAGCTCCTTCTCCATCTGGGAATATCAGCTTATCCGATTTTCTTGACACCGAATAAAATGAGATGTGCAAATTCATACATGCCAAAGTTGTATGCTTCAATAACCGAAGTTGATCTTCAAAGTCTAACTTGTTAAGGAACATGAATGTCTTTGAGTATTCTACCATTGCCAATAAATCCAAGGGAAACCAGATTCTTCTGAAATACACAGGTTTTTTCTTTTACATTTAGGTATTATTTACTTCATCGGTTTACCATTTGGACGTTCTTCTTCCATTACTCCAGGTTTAGGTTTGATCCCAGGTTCTGACGAATTCATAGTGCCTATTTTCGCCACCGAATTAATCCGATTCGATGTAACTATCACACCCTTCAGATCTAGGAAAGTCTTCCAATCTGGTTCATATCCACAATTTCGAAACTGCTCCACCTTCCATTCCAAATACACCAACGAATCGATAATTTGCTCAATTTGACTACATTGTGTTTTGAGAATTCGCAGACCGTCATTCCCAACGTTGTCAATGGGTGGTGATTCGGTTTTTCGTTTAGCGATAATTCGAAGCTTGGACGATTTCGCGTCATTCTCATCAATCTGCATTGAAAGGGGGTTCATCCCGACTTTGAGGCATTTTTCATAACGACATGCGCGACACTTGACAGGTGACTCTGCAGAAAGAAATAGGTCTGGTCAAAATCTCGTTCAAAACTGTATATAAAGGTTCAAGATGAACCCTGAATTGGACCAGGTGTAATAAAAGTGGACCTAATAGTAGCTCATGAATTACTCAAATCAAATATGGGTAGATTTTTGATAATATTAGAACTTCTAACTTTGGTTGGTTACTTTTCAGGACAGTGTGATGAATTTTGGTAAATAGAGTACACCAAACCCCAGACCGTAGGCTCTATGCTCCTTGATATAACCTTCAATCTGGATAACTTCTGATCGTCATCCCCAAGGTGACGAACCTCTCTTCGTCAAGTCAAAACAATCACCATCCATTTTACATTTCGAAACCTTCTCCGACATGATGGATCTTCGAAAAAACGTCTTACACCCATTACACGACTCCACCTCATAGTGAAACCCTTGCGCCGGTTTGCCACATATCGAACATTCTGTAGGTCGTTCTTGTTTTAATCGAGAAGTTTTAGGAGTTGAAGTAGATGGCATAGAGATTGATGGGAGCTAAAAGATTATTGAGTTAATATATCTATTTGTCATGAATAGTAGATTATACCTCTGGAAGGTCAACTAGTTCAGAATCCGAAGATGTTGACGGTGATTGCATTCTGGTAGGTGTAGTGCCTGTAAATCAAAGTCATAATTATTGGACAAGGGTGGCAAAAAATACAAGAATCAAGAACTAATGTCCTTAATCTCAAAAATATGAACTGTAATTCAGAAAAACTACAAGTCAGAAAATCGAAAAAATCAAAAGACCAAAGCTGAAAATATGTGAGATTAGATATTCTGAAAATATGTCGTAGAGGTGTTATTGTTATGCGGCGTCCAAACAGCAAAAAAAGTACCGTATAAATTTAAAGGAGCATGCTGATTTTCTGCAAAAAAAATTTACTTGTAGCACACCATGCACATCTAACTCGTCGGTTTCTCTTGTTTTTGAAAAAAATACGGCAGTTAGATGTGCATGGTGTGCTACAAGTAAATTTTTTTGCAGAAAATTAGCATGCTCCTTTAAATTTATACGGTACTTTTTTTGAGTGCTTAGACAGGCTTTTTCAAGAATTTTTTGGTTTTTTTGTGCTGTTTGGACGCCGCATTAAGGCTCAACAAACAAGCGCGATCTGCTGGCTTTTAAAGGGGCGTGGCACCAAAAAATAAGTTGTGTTCAAATTAAAGAGTACCCCCGACATAGTAAAACCACCAAGGGAATTTTCACCGAAAAGCCTAGTATTCGAGAAAAGTGGATTTGAACACTTTTTTTGAACGTATACCACCTATACGTAGGTATAAAATTCGCGGACTGGCGAATTTCTCAAATACTAGGATTTCCGGTTAAAATTCCTTTGGGGGTTATACTATATCGATAGTTCTCTTTCTTTTGAACAAAATTAATTTTCTGGTGCACCTCTCCCTTTCAAGTTATTTTTGGTGCAGCTCCACCATTTTGATCTGGTGTAGCTTTCACCAATTTCTTTGTGTTCAAAAGAAAGAGCACCATCGATATAGTATAACCTCCAAAGGAATTTTTACCGGAAAGCCTAGTATTTGAGAAATTCGTTCAAAAAAAGTGTTCAAATCCAATTTTCTCGAATACTAGGTTTTTCGGTAAAAATTCCCTTGGTGGTTTTACTGCCTCGGGAGTACTCTTTAATTTGGACACAACTTATTTTTTGGTGTCACTCCCCCTTTAAAACCAGAGTTCAAGCCTAGCCTAGGAACAAGGAACTAAAAAAAGGAAGTACTCAAGGATCAAGAACTGAACCCTACACCTTATGGCTGTGTCCCCACTGCACCAATTTACATGCCTAGACATTTTCAAACTATAAAAAATTATATGCACATAAAAAGTTCCAATAGAATTCTCTAATCAAAAATAGAATATAGTGACGTTTATCTGGACTGATAAGTCAATTGATACAATTTTTTTCATTTTTTCAAGAAAAAACATGTCAAACAAAGTGGAGAACATATTTTACATAGCAACGGTTAGAATGAGGCATTGTGAGAAATGGAGAGACACAGAAATCAGCGAGAAACATTTCGATCAATGTTGGCAAATAAATAAAGTATTAAATGTTTTTTTTTTTTCAAAACTAGGTTATAGAGAGTAAAATGTCATGAAAATTGTACATTTTGACAAGAAATGAGCAAGAAGAAAAATGTGTACGTGCAGGGAAACAATTTAAAAACTTGTGATGCTTGGTTTGCTGACAATTGGAGTTCATCGCGTGGTAAACAAATAAGTAAAAAAAAACCGTATTTGATGTAGAACATCGAAAAAATAATAACAAGAAGAAACAAAAGAGAATAAAAATCATATCGGTTGAATGCGAAAAGATTTGGACTGGAGATGATGTTTGAAAAGTCGCTGACGTCACGAAGTTCGTATCAGATAAGAGATGCGTTCGTGCGTGCAGAATAAGATAGTGACGTGATTTAGGAGAGATCAGTAAATGCGCTCTATTGAGACTGAACGCGTTTTGTAAATTTGAAAATAAGGGAAATGAAAAATCGCGAAAAAAAATTCTATAGCTTATGTAAAATCCTATTTTTTATCATAAAATTGGGTAAAACCAGCAAATGTTCATATTTTCTTTCATTTCTGAATGCATTATGTGATTCAGTGTAAAATTTGGATCAGTTTGAGTATAAACACGATATGATTCTAAACTATTCGAAAAGTGTCCCGGCGATGTCCCGGCGTTCTTCATAGGAGTCCAAAATATATCATGTTTAGACTCAAACTGATCAGAATTTCACACTGAACACAAACATTTGGCTAAAAACAAGATTTGAATTTATCTTATCTAGGTTACACCAGAAAACGTAAGATTTTTAACGAATATACACGGAAAAACAGAAAAATACATATCATCAAATACAAAATTATCGAGTCACAAATACAATGATCGACGATTTTGACTTGGAAATGTGATAAACGGGTGTATTGGCCACGAACTATAGTCTCTTTTCATGAGAGAGATAAGAATTTTCGGAAGAGGGGGCAAACGTGCTCTACCTCACTAATTTTCAAATCTTGATATACATATCCAGATGATTTTTGTTGTTGATGTTTGAGAGATAGACAGAGGAAGAATTGAGGCACGAAAAGGAACTAATGAGATAAAATCTGGCATTTAAATATCGCCTCCAACACATAGAAAATTTTTTATTTTGAAAATTGTTGAATGCGAAGATGGTGGATGAGGTGGCTTTAATCAGAAGATTAGATTGAAAAGGTCTAATTCAAGATGCCATATTTAGAAAAAAATATCCAATTATGCTTCCAGATTGATCGCTTCAGTGTGCCCGAATCAAAAGGTTCCATACGGGAGGTCTCCAATTGAGGAGGCCTGATTCAGTAGATCTGCTTCAGAAGGCTAGAATAACGATGAAGAAGAGACATATGCAGATTATCTGATTTCGTAGAAACAATTAGAAAGGTTCTATTCAGAATACTCAATTCAAGACACCCAATTCAGAACATTTCATGTCGGAGGCCATAGTCAGAAGATCTAATTCATTAGGTTCGATTGAAGAAGTTTCATCCAGAATGTGAAATTTAAGATGTCCTTTTCAGAAGATTCAAATCCTAATTTCTGATTCATAAGATCCGATCCAGTAAGTACTATATCATCACAAAATACTGAAACAATTTTCTTAGATTTATGAAAAAACCGACCACCATTTCGCCCAGCACTGTATATATACCTATTCACATATATTCCAGGTATTCTCCTCTCAATCGTCTGTGCTGAGCACTCTTTCTGCCTGCTCGGCGAGCTCATCCAAGCCATCTTCGGCTTCACAACGCACCAAATCACTCGACTCTCATGCCTAGCTTTTATGACTCCTTACATCGCTGTCAACTGCTGTCAATCTATGATGTTTCTTATGATATCCCTCGACATCCTAATTTCAATCATATTTCCCTTGTGGTAGGTTTCTAGTGCATAAATACTTATGATAGAAAAGCCTAAGCTTTAGGTATTCAAGTATCCCTTTCCATAAATATTGCGCGATAATGGCAATTATCCCTATTTTCTTCCCGGTTATTCTTCTAATCCACGCATGGTGCAATATCTCCGAAGAGAAAATCTTCCTCTGCAATCCACCATTAGCCTTGGGTGAACATGGAACAACCTTCTGGGGTTGTTGGGTAAGTCATCTTCCTCTCCCAATTATGTCTATGTATACCAAAAATAGTAAGTTGTATGTGACCTTGTCACGTGGTCTAGTCTCCCTTAAAACCAATAAAATTGGTCAATAAAAATTGGGACCAAGAACCAACAGATCTCGTTACGTATAATTTCCAGGTTCTTCTTATCAATATCATCACTTTAGTGATCTATGCTTATATTTATTGTCGGATATATTTCAACCGCAAAAGTGAGACAACATTCTGAAAATAGAACATCTGTAATTTTTTTATTTACTTTAGAGAATCTGAAGAAAAATAGTGCTGAGCGAAAAATGATGAAATCCTTATCAATACTTGTCGTTGTATTTTGCTGTTCATGGGTACTTTGTATGGGAAGTGTGTTCTTCGTCAAATATGTCACCGACAATCCACTGGTTATTGTGTTGGTGCAGAGTTATGTGGTTAGTTTTTTGGATGGTGTACATATATTTTGACGAAAAATCATCACTTCTCAGTCAATTTTCAATATTTTTTAAAATTTGATTGCACCATTTGAATCAGCTCAAAATTCTGAACAAGAAGGTCATTCGAAAGTTTGAATGTGAAATTTCATCAAAAATTTCTATATGGAAAGTGTGAGAATGCATATAAATTGAGGGAACTGCCAAAAGATATACATTTTGTCTAAAAATCATCACTACTTGGTCAATTTTGAAGATTTTTTAAATCTGATTGCACCATTCGAATCAGCTCAAAATTCTGAACAAGAAGGTCATTCGAAAGTTTGAATGTGAAATTTCATCAAAATTTCTATATGAAAACTGTGAGAATGCATATAAATTGAGGGAACTGCCAAAAGATATACATTTTGACTAAAAATCATCGTCACATGGTCAATTTTGAAGATTTTTCAAATCTAATTGCACCATTCGAATCAGCTCAAAATTCTGATCAAGAAGGTCATTCGAAAGTTTGGATGTGAAATTTGATCAAAAATTTCTATATGAAAACTGTGAGAATGTATATAAATTGGGGAAACTGCCAAAAGATATACATTTTGTCTAAAAATCATCACTACTCGGTTCACAGTCCCAGGTCCACATTTCCAGGTCCACAGTTCCAGGTCTTTAATGTTGATTCGTTTTTCAGGTCCTCTTCGCCCTCATCGCCTTCTCCCAAACCTTCTACGTCTGCTACCTACGCTCCGAAACCTATCGCCGCGAATTTCGCCAACTTATCTGCGGCACAAAATCCACCGGACACTCCGGCATCTGGACACCAACCGTTGTTCTCTGATAAACCGTTCTGTACAACTTTGTAACATGAAATAGTTGTTCTTCTTTTCATTCTTTTTTGAAGAATAGGAGGAGAAGGGGGTTTTCCCCAAAAAAAAATCAGCAGACAATGTTTGATAGCGTGGGGGGGGAGAAAAGTGAAAAGTGTCAGTTCAGAAGAAAATGTCGATTGAAGTGGTCGGTGATGGGTTTTTTATGGACGCCTCACAGTTCAACTTTTTGATCGCGACTAATACGATTTTTGGGTTTCAAAAGAAGCGTGAGTTGATTTCTTCTTATTTGAGCTATATGTATATTCAATTATGTACCATGAAAATCCAAAAATTTCAGGCTACGACGATGATGGACATTACAAAGAATCATGCTCTGTCGAAGGCGGAATCCTAGCCATCCTGGACCTTCAGAATGAAGAAGAATCCCAATGGGAGATGTCAGAGGTTTGTATAATCGTTGACCTTCTAGGGGAATCCCCGCACTTTCCCCTTATCACTCAATAAAAATGTATGTATTTATGTAAACAAACAACTACAATTCCAGTTTGCTGCCTTTGATGATACACCAAACTCCATCGACACATTGTTCACTTTTCAATCCAAGGTGTACTCCCTGATCACACAGTATACCGGTGGATCGCAGATTCAGAAGCTATATGAGTTCAAGAACAAGGATAGTCATGGGGAATTTTCTGAGATGCAGTTGAATACACCCAAGGTTATTGAGCATGAAGACGATACAATTGTCAAGGTTGTGATCGCTGATGGGATTTATAAAGAGGTTGGATGTGGGAAGAACAAGATGATTATAATTCTCAACACCGCTTCGACGAATCGAATCTACAGTTTATTCATAGATGATGACGATAAGGCCCATATCAATTACCTCACCACTATTGAGAGCCCTGGTGCAGCTCTCAACGCCGTTGTCATCAAATCTCTCCTCTTCATCACCTATGAGACTCAAGATCACTGGAATACTGACAATATCATTCGAATGGACCTCGACACTCATGCTCATAAGACTCTTCAAATTGCCACACCCAATGGCTCCCCTCCCTTCACCTCCAATGGTGCGCACTCTACCTGGCTTTGGTCACCAATGCCGCTATGGGGTTTCACCACCGGGATGGATAGATCCTCTTTTAATGGGGAGAGTTGGGCTATTCAAGGGTTGCTAACTAGCACACCATCTTGGCATAAAAGGGATGTTACAGTGCCCAAGGAGTACGGTGGATATGCTCTAACGGATGCGATTTATCTTGACACTTATCTAATTGGTAAACGGCAGACTGTTGTGATTCATAATGTTTGATGTATCATAATATTTTTTAATTAAAAAAATAAAAAATTCATTATGAATAAAGTAAAAATTGAGCAGTAGGTATTTAGGATATATCAAGAACACAAAAATCGATAACTTTTTTGTAAAATATTGCAGTCAACACACGTGTCGTTCGGAGTATTCTTCTTTTTTCAACAACAGTTTCTGGGTCACATCTGATCTACCGTATGATGTCGTCGCATGCCATCACTTCGAGACGCCATCGCACTCGACACCACCTCCGTTGACATGCTGCTTAGTGGTTGTTGATCGGTGCGCGATGAACCGATCGGACAGCGCGACTTTAGACGACGCTGCCGTTTTTGCTCCTCTTGGAAGCCTTCTTTCAACTGCTCCATGACGAATAACACGATTTTAGTCCAACCGGTTTGGGTGGCTTCGGTACGATCCTTTTTCTCACCCCATTCAAGGGTGCGTTCAATCATTGCGGAGGCGAATTGATCAAGGAGTTGAGCGCGGAATGGACAACCGTCTGAAAAATAAAAATTCAAAGACTATCCGACGACATGACCTAAAAACTGGCACAGATCGTGCAATAGTGCTCTAACGAACTTAATATTTTTAAAATTTTAAAAAAGTTTTACTAGTTCGTTAGAGCACTATTGCACAATTTATGTCGGTTACTAGGCCATATAATTTAGCTGGTATCTATTTTATGTTTCGAGGTCAGACTTTATCTTAAAAGAGCAGTTTTAGAAGCATTTATCTTGTTTATAAATATATTAGAACAAATTCACTAGTAAAAATAGATGGCCTAGAAACCGACACTTTTAAAAAACTTTAAAAAATTTCACTAGTTCGCTAGAGCACTATTGCACAATCTGTGTCGGTTCCTAGGTCATATATTTTTTCTTAAAGCAACATCCTTAGCTTGATAGAAATTTATATTTTAAAAAATCAACAAAACAGGTTGGTATATAATTGCGGCTAACACTGCCCTCCTATTATGAGTTCAGTCGTTTGAATTTTTTCAAATACACACTCATCTTTTTTCCAAGAACTTGGTCGGGTCATTGTTCAGATATCTATCACTTACATTGATCCCGACTCGACCACACATGCTTCTCCCCAGCCTCTCTTATCGCTCCCACCGTGGCGTGCGGTGAATCCAACCCCTGAATCAGATCATCCATCAAAGTGGTGAACAATTGTGCGTGTCTCTTCAAACGTTCATGTCCCGCATTCTTAGTGCCATGCATAATCATCTGACGAATCTCGGGATGTTTGAAGAACGAATTGCGGAAAATACTGATAGCTGGCTCAAGGGCTCCCTGGTTTCTAGCGTGGTTCCATGTTTTGCGGACGAATAAGATTTGCGCGGCGGTGAGGTGTAAGTGTTGGTGAACAAATGGAGCACCGATGGCTGGAAAATTTTCAGATACGAATCTCGGATACTGGGGGAACTGGGGTAGACTCACGATTTGAGCTGGAAGAGGATGCTTTATCCTTCGATCCTTGACTTCTGAATCCATTCTTAGACTTGGTCGAGTTTGACTTTTGCACACTCATAGTAACCAAATGATCTGCTAGATCTCCACTATGAGTTCGACTCGCCGCAGTGCTAAAAACCAACCAATTTTCGTCGTTTTTATGAGAGAGAGAGTGAACAAAAAAGAAAAGTGAAGATGAAGATTAGTAATAGCTAGCTAATGTTTTGTACTTACACAACGACTACAAATTATACTCAGAGCAGAAAGGGGAGAAAGGGGAAAAATGAGTGGCTCAGGATATGACAAAAAACATACTGAATTTTTGGTCCTTCTCCAACAATCACATCGGAACTCGAACTGTCCAGTGAGCGACGTTCGGATGAGGATGAGTTTTCTTTCGAATCGTCGCCTGGAAAGAAAACACGGGGCTCTTTTTTTCGTTTGGCTCGTGAGCACAAAAAAATTGAATGAAAAAGGAAGAGAGAGAGGGGAGGGAAATTCAATTTTTGTCTGAGATTTTTCATATTTTTGTGTGAGTAGGTTTTTTTTTTCATTACTTTTCCTTTAGTTGAGGCTACTTACTTTGTCGTCGATCGCCGTCTCCAACGGCTCGCGCCGAGCAAAACACTTCATCGCCCGAATCGTCGTCGTCGTCGTCATCGTTGTCGTGGTGGACGTTGAGATCGAGATGATGTTGTTGGAGCGCTGGAAATCGGTCGTTGACTTTGAGGTTCAGGACAATCTTGGGAGGGTCAAGATGGGTCACGGACATCTCCCTGGTTTCCATGCTTAGGCTTAGACTCAAGCTTATTAATTTTACCCTTAGACTTATGCTCAGGCTTATTAATTTTAACCATGGGCTTAGGCTTAGACTCAAAAATTTCATCCTTAGGCTTAGGCTTATGTTCAACAATTTCACCCTTAGGCTTAAACAATTTCACCCTTAGGCTATGTTGCTCTTATTTGGGTCAAATCTCTTATTTGGGTCAAACCAATGCTCAGATCACTTTAAGGGTGCCAACAACCTGACATTCCCACCCTTTCAAATCCACCAACAAACCTCTCCGATTCGCCGCTCCCGAATCCATCACATATCTTCCCGTGGCCGCCACCGGACACGGCGATTTACGCACATCATTGTCGTTGTCATCTCCACTCCCAAAATATTGCTGCTTCTCTGCAAAAATTGTACATACATTCTTTGTCTTTGACGTCATGTTTTGATGTATTCCCGAAGGGGGGGCCTCTCTTTTTGTCTGAGATGATGTGATGTACTTTATTGAATTGGAGGGTGATTTGTTCTTTGGCTCGGAGGACTATTCTATTTTTAGAGAGCGACTTACGCGATGTTGGGATCGCCGATGCGGAGCGGGGAATCACATCATGGTCGCATCGCATCGCGCTATGATGCGATTTTGAGTGCGACACTCGCGAACTGCCACCATCTCGCGACTTTGTTGACTGATTACCCATTTCTTCCTTCTTTTTTTTCCTCTGCAAAGAAAAGAGAAAATTATTATTATTATTATTTTGTGAATGCTCAAAAAGAGCACTAATGAATTCTCAAAAAAAAAAACATATTTGAAAGGAGCACATACACACGAAAAAAAGGGGGATATATTGATTTTGGGTGAGTTCTCTGTTGTGGGCGCCAAAGATAATTATAGTTGGGGTTTTTTTGTTGTGTATGAGCACAACAAAAAAAAGATGAAGAAGATGGGAGGGGAGGAGAAGAAGAAGGAGAAGTGGGTCAGGATTGCGTCAATCATTGTGGAATGGTAAATGAGCTGGAAATATTTGGAGAGGAGGAGAAGGAGGAAGAGAGGACAACAAAAACAACTAACTATGTGAAATGGATCGCATTCGGCTCATAAATTAGAACGGGGGAGTTCCGATGCTTGGAAGCTCGGAGCCATTACTTCAGAAGCTATGACTTCAGAAGCTCTGAGCTATGACTTCAGAAGCTATGATCTTAAGCTTTGAGATATGACCTCTGAAGTTCTAAGGTATGAATTCAGAACATTTGACTTCAGAAGCTATGCCAAGCTCTAAGATATGACTTGAAAAGTTCTCAGCTATGACTTCAGAAGGTCTGAGCTATGACTTCAGAAGCTATGACTTCAAAAGCTATGACTTCAGGTACTCTAAGATGTGACTTCTGAAACTGTGACCTCAGAAGCTTTAAGCTATGACTTCAGAACCTATAACTTTAGAAGCTGTGAGCTATGATTTCAGGAGCTATGACTTCAGAAGCTATGACTTCACGAGCTCTAAGATGTGACTTCTGAAGCTGTGACCTCAGAAGCTTTAAGCTATGACTTCAGAACCTATAACTTCAGAAGCTGTGAGCTATGATTTCAGGAGCTATGACTTCAGAAGCTATGACTTCAGAAGCTTCAAGATATGACTTCAGAAGCTATGATTTCGAAAGCTATGACTCCTGAAGAACTAAGCTATGACTTCAGAAACTCTGAGCTATGCCTCTTCTTGATTCTGAGATTATCAAAACTCTAAAATTGTACTCAAAAAGGTCTATGACGTATGCAAAAAAAATGAAAAAAATCAAATTCAACTTTATCCCTACGTTACCAGATTCAATTTCCCGTCTGGAAAAATGTGTCAACTAGTCAAATCTCTCCAAAAAAATACACACACACACACCCCTTCCTTTATAATTGAATTTCCAAGAACAAGAGAGAAGGCACTCCTATTTTTCCTCATTTTGACGTCTTGATTCAAAAAACTTGGTTTGTCCATTGGGAATATGGACGAAAAAGTGCTATGAAGCAAAAATTGATGACGTATAAAAGAAAAAACGAGGCCGAAAAATGAACAATATAGAGAAGAAAAAATTGCTCACTTATTATTATTTTTTTTTTTTTGACATATTTTTCAGACGAAGGATTTTATTTATTTTTTCCTATTTTTTGAGAAAAAAAACATCGAAATATTGTAAAGCATTATGAACACACAGTGTAAGTGTCGGGGTGGCGCAACAGGGGAAGTTTTTGTGCGTCGTTGGTAAGGTCACGGGTTCAAGCCCCACAATAGGCGAAATTTATTTTTTTTTATTTTTCGAAAGTTCTAAATGTTACAAGACTACAAGACAAACAAAAACTAAACTAGTCTCCTCCTTTTTCTTCGAATTCAATTAGAATTCGAAATACACAGAACGCCATTTCGAGGAGAATCCACGAAACAAAAACAAGCAAAAAACACGTGGATAAGGAAGAGGAGGAACCAAGTAGTACTTGAATCAAATTCCCCAGAGAAGGTCTCGAAACGAGAAAAAAAATCTGATTTCGGGAGGAATTTGTCGCTGCTGATGATGATGATGATGATGATGCTGATGTTGATAAATTGGAAGGAAATTGGATGGATGGAATCTGGTAGGAAGGAAGCAAAGTAAATTGAAGAGGAAGAGGAGGAGACAATCGAAAAAAAATTGAGAGCATTTAATTTGAGATGAGGAAGATGTGAGTTGTTTTTGAGGAGTACTCGGCTCTTTTTTTTCGGTAGACGAAAACACTTTTTTTTTGGAGATTGGTATGGGTAGATAGCAGGAGATATTACTGGAAATCAACAACATCGTTTGTTTGGCCTAGTGGTTAGGGTCAGGGATAATGGTGCAAACAACATGGGTTCGATTCCCGATGAGAGCAAAAAAAACATTTTTTTTTAGGAAATATAAAATTTTTGAAGCTAATATAAACACCGCTAAGAATCATGGTTCAAGGATTCTGATTCTGAATCCAGTATTTGGTCGGTGGATTCAGAATATTCCCTGAAATCTGAAGATGTATGAGATGATTCTGAAAACTGAAGTTTCAAGTCATCGTAGTCTTTGAAAACTAATCTCTAAGAAGGCTTCCGAATACATGTTTCTAGAATTTCAGATTCTCGGTTCTCTGAGTTCTAGTCGACCTAAAACCAGATCTCCATAATAATAACTGCAACCGCGCACCACAAAAAAAACCAAGAAGAAGAAGAAGAAAAGAAAACATAATAAATCTGAAAATAAACCCTCAATTTTTCTACTCGAATAAATGCGACCAATCATGCGCGAAACCCTTCCCTCCAAAAAAAACGACGAGAAATATTCCAACAAAATACGGGACTGAACAAAGTGCACACAATGACTGAAAAAATATTGAATTTGAGACGAGGATTTCCTTTTTCTCCTTTTTGCTTTTTTGCTTCTCCTTTTCAAAAGATCACCTGACAATGGAACAAATTAGCCATATATGTATGTACTACGTGACTATTATACTCAAAAATCAAAGAAGGGGAAAAAAGGTATAAACATACCTTCTATGAGAGAGATAGAAGCTCAAGGTTGAGGTAATTGGGGGCTTAAAAGACATGTTGAGTTACCAAGGTAAATTTTTTAGTAAATTTTCGAACTAGAGTACATCATCTTGTGGAAAAAAACCTACAATTTGAGACCAGAAATGTCATAAAAAGATTGCAAAAAAAATTTTGCCAACAAAATGTCGCAAAAAATGTCACAAAAAATTTCACAAAAGTGCTCGGGGAAAAATCGGCAAGCTTGCGGCAATTTGTCGCAAACTTGCGACATTCGGCTGTCGCAAGGCTTGCGGTGTTCTTGCGCCAATAGTCGCAATCTTTGCGACATTTAGCAGCAAAACTAGTGCACGGCTTGCGACACCCTTGCGTCAGAAAAAATGTGCCGCAAGCTTGCGACAAGGGAAAAGCCTTGCGACACGCTTGCCGTTTTTTCCCCGAGTGTGTCAAATTTTCCGTAAAAGCCACGTGTAAGTTTTTTTTTCAAAAAATCCACGTGTAAGTTTATTTCTGATTTCAATTTGTGTGTTTCTTTAATTTGAGCCCAAAAATGTCACAAATCCACGTGGCAAAAAAACTGACACACAAAAAAAACACGACAATGTTTTAAGTTTAAAAAATACTTTGATGAAAAAAATCCAATTGTCAAATGTTCGTCAGATCGATTTGTGTCGATTTTCGCTAAGAATCCACGTGTCAATTTTTCAAATTCAAAACTTAACGCTAAAAATCCACGTGTAACTCGGGGAAAAATCGGCAAGCTTGCGACATTCGGCTGTCGCAAGGCTTGCGGTGTTCTTGCGCCAATAGTCGCAAGCTTTGCGACATCTAGCAGCAAAACTACTGCACGGCTTGCGACACCCTTGCGTCAGAAAAAATGTGTCGCAATTTTGCGAGAAACTGCCGCAAGCTTGCGACAAGGGAAAAGCCTTGCGACACGCTTGCCGTTTTTTCCCCGAGTGTGTCAAATTTTCCGTAAAAGCCACGTGTAATTTTTTTTCAAAAAATCCACGTGTAAGTTTATTTTTGATTTCAATTTGTGTGTTTCTTTAATTTGAGCCAAAAAATGTCACAAATCCACGTGGCAAAAAAACTGACACACAAAAAAATGTCACAAAAAAAACACGACAATGTTTTAAGTTTAAAAAATACTTTGATGAAAAAAATCCAATTGTCAAATGTTCGTCAGATCGATTTGTGTCGATTTTCGCTAAGAATCCACGTGTCAATTTTTCAAATTCAAAACTTAACGCTAAAAATCCACGTGTAAGTTTATTTTTGATTTCAATTTGTGTGTTTCTTTAATTTGAGCCCAAAAATGTCACAAATCCACGTGGCAAAAAACTGCCACACAAAAAAATGTCACAAAAAATGTCGCAAAAGATCCATGTCGGAATCACGTCAGAAATCTACGTGTAAATATTTTCCAATTTCAAAATTACATATTTCAGTTTTTCAAATTTTAAATTTTGATTATAAAACCACAGCTATAAAAATTGGTAACTTCAACCAAGTAAACAGTGTGTCAAAAAAAAATTGCCCGAAAATACACGTCTCAATCCACCATACCTCCAACAAGATACCCACGTGTCCAAGCCTAAACTATACATCCAAATGTCTCCCAACAAAATGTTTGTTTGACAAGCAACAAAAAAAATGAGAATAGAAATGAAAAAAAAAGGGAGGATCTATCTGGCTTGACTCGCCCCGCAATGAATTATTCACGTGCGCGAAAATTTATGAATGTGCAAAGAAAAATTGAATATAAGTTTCATTTCCCAAGGAGCGGGAAAATCGATGGCAAAAAACACACACACACACACACACATATATAGATATCCCCCCAGTTAATCCGGTGTTTAAATTAATCCGGTAAGGAAGGAGCCGGCGGCGAGCTGCTCTGGAAAAAATTGAGGAATGGATGGGAAAATGTTCAAAAACCGTGCGCAAAGAAGATAGAGTCACGTAGAGCAGCAACGCCTCGTATTTATTTATATATCTATCACATATATATATTGTACATAAAGGTATCAGCATCATTTTTGTTAGTTGTCTTGTTGAACAAGATTCAAGAGGGTTTTTGATGATAAAAACGAAATGGATAGTTTGTGTGTGTGTGTGTGTAAATAGAGTACATATCTTTTGATACACCTTAAAATTAGTATACATAATGTAGCCAATACACAAAAAATATAATCTTTACAAAAAAAAAAGCTATTCAGCTGATGGCCGGAAATGTTATGCACACAGGAAGCTCTGATTTCTGTTTTTAAATGAAAGTCTTCTAAGATCACACTGGTTGGTTTATTGGTTTTTGTTTTTTCGAGTGTCAATTTTTGAACAATAGTTAGTTCAGGTATCGTTTCAAAGTGTTCAAGTGTACTCAAGATTTTTTTGAGAACGTTTTTTGAAAAACTGCACATCATACTATAAAGAATTGATGTACTATGTGCTGTTGGACATTAGCCTAAAATAAATTGGCATAGTACTGCAGGACACTAATTTTAACATATACTACTATATCATTGATGATGATGATGATGATAAAAATAAGAACCTCTACTTTTGAAAATTTAAAAACTTAAAAGTTCAGTATATGTATCAAACTTCCCAAAATACCTATCTCAGCAATTAAAAGACTTAGCCTAATGAAAATTGGCATACTACTTCAGTACACACATTTGAATAGATATTGACTATCTCATTGAGTATCAACCTATAATTTTTACCAAAATATACTTTTCATACATCTCCACCTATGTATCCAACCTGCCCATTTGCTCGGAAGGTAATCCTTTCCGCGTTAAAGTCATCATTTCTGGTGTCAACATATGACGATGATTCTTTGACTTTTTGATAACAATCGACTATTGTACGGCTCTACGGCTGTACGGTCGTTCGGTTGTATGGTTGTATGGTTACATTGTTGTACGGCTGTACGGTTGTACGGTGGTACGAGGTACATGGTTCATGTTGAAGTGGGTTTCATCTGAACTCATTTCTCACTGCTCTTATGAATCTATAAGGTCCAAACGTCCCTCAATTCGATACTCCTAAACATTGTATGCATTTTGTAATTAAGAAATTTCTCTCTGAAAATGACCACTAGCCTTCTGAAACCCTGTAGCTATGTGAAGTGTCAGATATTTGAGATCACATTTCTGGCTTGCCGATGTTTCTTTAAAAAAAATTCTTTCCTAGTCAAAATCATCATTTTTGTTGGCAATACATACATGATGATGATTCTTTGACTTTTTGATAAAAAATTAGTATTTAAAACCATGCGGATAACACACAAACACGCAATACGAAACATGAAAGTTCAAGTTCTAATTTTTGCTATTCTTGTGGGCATTGTCAACTCGGATTGCTTACATCGAACAGTTAGGGATGTAGGTTTACCTAAACTTTACCTCTTAATTCGCACAAAAATGTTTATTTTCTAGGAAACCCTGGTCGCAGACTCGGTGGATATCTCCCAACCAGTAGGATATGTTGATTTGCTGAATATTCGAGACATGAGATACACAACAATTTATATCAGGGCGTTCGATACCTACGGCGTCACAAGTTTCGACAACTCTATGGCTCAAACCATCCAAGATGCTTATAGCAATCATTTCCATGTCGAGTTGTACATGGCACCAAATGCATATTCCTTGACCTTCCACATGGCCTGTAAACACAACTGCTAATTGTGCTCTAATCGATTCAGCACTTCACAGAGCCAGGGTAAGTAGGTTTCTTGGAGAAGACTCCTAAAGATGAGTATTTTCAAGCAACTCGGCTTCAAACAAATTGGGATTTTCACAAGTGCCAGTGAATGGGATACTATAACTTATAATTGGAAAAATGCTGGTGATGATGTACGACTCTGGTACTGGAATAACAAGGGGCTCGGAAAATCATGTGAAACACCAAGATCATTTGATGACTTCACACCTTTTGGAAATTGGACCCTACCCGATGTTAAGCAATATGGAGCTAGTGAATCTCTATCCAACGTGATTGTAAATCGGTGAGCTTATTTTTCTAGAAGACTTCTTTTGAAAAAATCAAGGTTTTTAGGGATATCTTCGTTCTACAACGCAACCCATAATACATTTTGTGAGCAAACATGATTTTTTGACAAGAAAACGAACAAAAACGTTCCGTTTGTCTGCACCAGTCTATTAATATCTCTTTGAGCAGGAAAAAACTGCAAAACTCATGTATACCAACCACACATCAGCAATAATGCCCCCTAGCCCACTTGAAAAACAGAAAAATAATGATAACATGTGGTTTGATCGAATCAAATATCCGCCCTGCAAATAAAATCCAACAAGCTAGACTTGTCAAACAATGGGTTACATAAGAGTTCATAACTCAAAATGTTGTATTTTATGTTTTATTGAGCTTCGTGGGGATTTAACAGTTTATTTAACACTAAAAAATATCAAATAACATGGACAAGAACGGTTGGAGTTATCTTTCTCGATGAATAATTATCCAAAGTAACATTTCCATTCTTCACCGGGAACATGAGACTTCGAAGAGTTTTCTGGGTAAGCATGAAGATCAGAATATTCACCAAACCCTGAAAAAAATATTGCTCTATCTACAGCTTCTATTTAAAAACACTTTAGAACTATCTAGCCATACCTTCTGCAAGTTCATTAAGTAGAAAAAATTAGAGTCATAAATTGGGTAGATTGATATGATCAGATCGGGTATAGTGAAAAAGGTGAGAGTACTTCCAGTTATTAAAGCAACAGTCTTCGTCATGCTCAGTAGTCTCCCATTATTTTTTGTTGATGTACCTGGGACGAGTTTCTTCCGTTTGTGAATGCTCTGAAAGTTTATCTTACAATAAGATCTGATCTCGAGCCATGTATCTTACCTTAAAAATTTTGGTGAAAATTGGGATATAAATGAAGATACATAGTAGTGTACTAGTGATTCGAAGTGTTCGATAACATGTGTACCAAAAGACTGGAAGAGATTGATTCAATCGACAAATCATGCTGAACTGTTTGACATCACGATTCTCGTAGGATTCAATAGCTCCAGGAATCCAGAAGGGGATAATAAGCAAGTATGGAACAACCATGATGCAATATGAATACTCGACATGTCGTTTGATATAGGTAATTGGGAGGAAAATACAGAAAAAACGGTCAAGAGCTGTGGCAAGAAGCTGGAGACCTGCCACGATTGTGATGACAACGAAAAGTTGGATGTGAATAGTGGAGAAGCACTCGAACATTGAGACCAGAGGGAAATCTAAAATGTTACATTTCAATCAATAAAACCAGGTCTTAGCCAAACTCACATTCATACTTGAGCGAGATAATTAATCGAGCTAATCCTGCGCTAAAATAGGTCAACCCAAAAATAATGTCGAATACTATACATGACCCGATCACCACGTATCTAAATTATTATTTTTTTCTCAGTTTCTACATATATCTTGACTCACTCTTTCTGTGCTCGAAGATATCGATTGCTAAAAAGCCTGACAGCAAGGAACATATTGACTAGGATCACTAAAAGCCCTTCGACAATATAGACATATAATGTGCTCTTCTCATAGCTCGCCGTTGTTGTGGACGAGAATTCGAGCATGATTTTTGTTTGTCACTCAATGACGACGTAATCTACATAAATATGTAGCAAGAAGGAAAAACAAAATAATGAACAGTGGGAAAAATTTGGTGCACTTTCTTCTGCGTGCTTTCAAATCTAATCAAACACATAAATAAAAATAATAATATAAGACTTTGTTTTCCTGACGTGTGGGCAGGTATGCGAACAAGAAAACAAAAAAAAAGAATATACATATTGGTAGTCGTTGAGGTTTTATTGGGCGAAAGAGAATTGAATTATATGTGGTTTTTGGCTTTTTCTAAATATGTGCAGACACATAACCTATGCACTCGCATTCTCTGCGACTCCTTGACATTGACCTGTCTCCGATAGTGGACTCATATCCAAAAAAAAGGTTCTAGCTTTTCGGAATTGCATGCCTAACAATGTTTCAACATTCGATTTGTTACAACATAAATAGGAGATTTGAATGACGAATGGGGTGCTTAAGATGTCTACAAAGACTAGTACATAGTAAATCTGGAAAATTAAAAGACTAAGCTTTAGAAGTGGTTTTTTCCTTTAAAAATTTACCGTGTTTAGGACAAAACTAAACTTTCCCGAAGACACAGACAAAATGATTGCAATAATAAAAGCTATCTGAAAATACGATCTTATCTCATGTATGTATATTTTCTATTAAAAATACTGACACACTTGAAAATGAACAGAAAAATGGTTTGTAATAGGATAAACTTCTCTGGCCTAGTTTTCATCGTTGAGGTCAATTTTGTGATTTCCCGAATATGTACGAGCATCATCACGTAAATTATGGACGATAAAAATACACAAGTATCCAGAGTGACATAGCCAATCTATAAAATTTGATTAACCAGACAATGAGCCCCTTCAACGTAGCTTACCTCATATATAGAATCTGAGCACATATACCATTGATCAGAGGGCTCTATACTAGTATAGCGGTCCCTGAGGAAAATAGCGGTCCCTGAGGAAAATAGCGGTCCCTGAGGAAAATAGCGGTCCCTGAGGAAAATAGCGGTCCCTGAGGAAAATAGCGGTCCGTCAGGAATGTTCATCTACTTGCCAGTTCCACATAGACATTTCCACCAGAATCGCTTGAAACGTTTTGTTTCGATGAAATCTTCGAAAAGTGTAACTGCATAGGTATTCTGGCATTGAATTCAAAGGGACACCACAAAATTGTTTCATTCCAGTTTTTAGTGCGCGCCACGTGGCTTCTATACCTTGAGTGTGGACAGTAGCATCTTCTGGTGACACGAAATTGTATTTGTGATTGACTATGCAGTGTTTGAAGTTTTGTTTCAAGTATTTCAATCCTTCATAAGCAGACCATCCGTCTGAGATAATTTTTGTTCCTGGTGCTATGTGTTCGCAAATGAGAGGAATCAGTGTGTCCGCGTTCCGTTTTTTCACGCGAAACATTGCGACACGATCCGTTCCTCGTTCCAATATTCCGAACACCCAACATTGCTCTCGATTCAACATACTTCCTCTATTGTATTTATTCATATTCATATTCATATTCATATCCATATTCATGACGGACCGCCGTATTCCTGACGGACCGCTATTTTCCTCAGGGACCGCTATTTTCCTCAGGGACCGCTATTTTCCTCAGGGACCGCTATTTTCCTCAGGGACCGCTATACTAGTATAGAGCCGATCAGAGAAGCATTTGTTCTAGGCGATCCATACGAATTAAAAGGCGCATAGCGATAGAATGTAAAGGTATCGAAGAGTGAGTTGGAAGCCGGTCTTTGTTGGAACTATATAAGCTTCTGAAGAGGGGAAGAAGTAGAGGAAGAATCGTTGGAGAGCTAGGAGAAGAATGAGCATGTTTTGGACAGGGGTAACTATACGGATGGTGAAGTATAATGTGAAGAATAATAAGGCCATGATGACGTACAACCAAGCATTTACACTGTAAAAAAACGTAAATTGTACACAAAAAAGTGAAAAACTAGATATGAAACTGTGAACAAGTAGATAATTGTTTGCATGAACACGATGAGCTTGTAAAAATGATTGGTTATCGCAAACACTGATGACTGTAAGAAAATTGTTCTTAAGCCATGAAATATAAATGCACATGTATGTATGTCTAACTCACAAGTTCATCTCTATGTCGATTCAGTCAATTGACATATACAAAAACAGGAAAAATAATTGAGATTCCAGCAATGTATATGATCAATAGAGCTATAGCAAATATAACTGATGATATATAGAATGATTTAGCTAAGAAAAGTTGCAATTCTTCTTGATACATTTTCGGAGAATTGAATTTACTTGATGAAGTTTTGCACCTGGTTAGTATAAAACAAGTGATTTCAGATATTTATTTTACAGAATATTTACATACATACAATTAGAATACTTTTTCAGGCGATGCTGAGGAAGAGAAGGCTTCAGGAGCTGCAGATGAGTAAGGAGCTTCGGATGATGGAGCTTCTGATGGTGGTGCTCCAGATGGTGGTGCTCCAGATGGTGGTGCTCCCGATGGTGGCGGTCCTGATGGTGGCGGTCCTGATGGATGAGGTCTTGGTCGATGTGTTGGATGTGGATGGCGATGTGGCTTTGCCACCGCCACGCAAACCAAGCAAACAATAAGAAGAACAGCGAATTTAGTTGAATATATCATGTCTCCGATGTTGAACCCCAGACTGTTCTTTGCTTGAATAGTAAATCATGCAGACCGCCTACAGAACTGATAAAAAAAATTATCAGGAAAAGGAAATTGCGTACGGGAAATGTCATTGACATCATTCACATGACTTGACTTGGAATTATTGTGGGTTATCAACAAAAAAGAAGTGTCAAATGACTGACCGGAAACAATAAGTATAACTGTGCAAACTCATGCTAGGCTAGGCTCAGATATGTGCAGAACTTTTGCTCAAAACACGTGGTCTAGAGTTTTGTTGTGTATCAAATAAGAACCCTCTAGTATTAATCAAAGTGACCATGATACACTGTTACTCAAGAAAGAAAAAAAAATTAGGACATCCATCGACCGTAACTTCAAGAATCCCTCTCTCCTGTCCAGTTTAATGAAACATATTTTCTGATAAACAAACTTTATCAGTGAACATTTTTATTTTTATGATCGGAAAAATTGACATCATTGTTTTTTTTTTTTTTGAAGAGTCCTACGCACATATAGGACACAATACCAAAAATCAAAGGCTTGAGCAGAAAAAATTTCAACTTCAATAAATGTGCTAAACAAAAAACACCTATAATTATATATAACATACCATGATTATGAGAATTGCTGAAATGTCTTTCTTTCAAAAATATTTAGCAAATGTTTAACAACACGTCTTTGTCGATTTTCAATGTAGTAGATCAAAATTTTCTCTATGAAAGTTATATATTCAGCATTATTCGATTAGTATATTTTCTAACATATTTCAAATTTGAAAACCCTGACAAAGAAATTCTGATCCACCCAATATATCGAGCTATAATGCAGATATCTTTATTTTACCTCTTATGCGATATTGCGATAGTGGTTTCAGTATTTTGTCACCCTTTGTTCTTATTATTCATGTGAGTTTAAACCAGGCTCACAAAAATAGATAGTGTTTTAGGTTAATGGTTATGCATAAGATATACAAACCAAAACTCCAGCTAATATTGCTCATATTTCTCATAGTCATACAAAGATTCGCTGTCATGATGAATTATGATAAAATGGCCAAGTTTCTTCAAGGGAATAGTTTAAAATATATCATCTGGTTAATACATTTAATCACTTTTTTTGAAGTTATCTTTATTGACCAACAATGTTATAACATTAAAGATATACCATGCAAAAATGTTGCAATCGTATTTGAGGGAGAAACTAGTTGTGAGCTCGACGAATTTCCTTCAAATGTTGTTGCGAAAACTTTAGCTTCTTTTAAACCAATATCGTATATTGACTACACAATATTTTATATCAAATATACTTTACCGATAATTTCCTTGGTTTTATACATCATTATACTTGTTAGCATAAAATCTATTCCAAATATAATGTCTGAAACTCGAAAAGATGCAGAGCGCTCTATAATATACCAAACCATCCCATTAATTATTTTTTCAATGGTAAACTATTAAGTGCACCAGCTTATGCATTTCCAATATTTTTACAGGTTCAGGGAATAGGTTTCCTAGGCATACATTTTCTGCAGATCAGCTCTGATCAATTCACACGACCTACTTTACAAGTATTTTTCTGTGATTTCAAGCTTGAAGTGGAATGTATCCTTCCGATGTCCTACATCTTCTCGAATCGCAAACACCTTCGGAGATATATCTTGAGCAGTTGGAGACAAAGATTTGTTCAACCAGCTCATTCTAATATGATTATGTGAATAAATTTAAAAAAAAAAAAAAAAACACCTCTAATTATATATAACATACCATTATTGAAAGATCTGCCAAATTTTTTTCATTCTAAATAAAAAAAATGTTTAACAACACGTCTTTCAACTCAGAAAACCAAAACTTTCTTTATCAAAGTTATATATTTATCATCGTTCGATTAGTATATTTCCTAACGTATTTCAAATTTGAAACCCCTGACAAAGAATCTCTGATCCACCCAATATATCGAGCTATAATGCAGATATCTTTATTCTACGTATTTTGCGACATTGTGATAGTTCTTTCAGGATATACAATTAGTAACCCTCTGTTCTTATTATTCATGTGAGTTTAAAGGGTTATTGAATCCAAGGTCTCACAATGTTCCAGTGTCATCGTTATGCTTAGGATATACAAACCAAAACTCCAGCTAATATTGCTCATATTTCTCATAGTCATACAAAGATTCGCTGTCATGATGAATTATGATAACATGGCTAAGTTTCTTCGAGGGAATAGTTTAAAACATATTATCCGGTTTATACATTTAATCACATTCTTTGAAGTTATATTCATTGTCCCACAATGTATTAACTCTAAAGATATACCATGCAAAAATGTGGCGATCGTATTTGAAGGGGAAACTAGTTGTGACATCAATATATTTAATGTAAATGTCCTAGCAAACATTGTATCTATAAGAAGTCCAATATCTTTTATTGACTATACCATATTTTATATCAAATATACTTTACCGATAATATCGTTAGTTTTCTACGCCATGATACTTATTAGCATCAAATCTAATCGAAATATACTGTCTGAAACTCGAAAAAATGCAGAGCGCTCTATAATATACCAAACTATCCCACTAATTATTTTTTCAATGGTGAGCTTATTCAGGTGCCATCCTATATATTCAATTTTTTGCAGGTCCAGGTGATATGTTTCCTATGCATACATTTTCTGCAAATAAGTCCTGATCAATTCTCAAGATCTACCTTGAAGTTATTTTTCTGTGATTTCAAGCTTGAAGTCGAATGTATCCTTCCGATGTCCTACATCTTCTCGAATCGTAAACAACTTCGGCGATATATCTTGAGCAGTTGGAGACAAAGATTTGTACACCCTACTCATTCAGAATCCAATATGATGGCGTGATGATATTTTTCACAATCCGGAAGAACATTTTTATGAAACAAGTCAATGTTATCAATTGTGTTTACCATTGTTTTCTATTTCCGGTGATTCGAGTCAGATAAGAACACCCAAAGGTCACGAGCATCATTTTTCTTCCAACGTTCGGCTTATCTTTTGTGCATCTTTGTGTCGTTTTATAAATAATAGTCACCAGTTTTGGTATTTTCAAAAATTCATAAATTTTTTGGGTATTAAAAAAAACACAAAAAAATATACTAGAGTAGTTCGCTTTCCTGAAATATTTTTTTGTGAATCAAACTACTCATAAAAAAAATTCAGTTCCAACAGTTTTAACTTAAAAAACATGTGCTACCCTCCAAAAAGTCTTTAATTATATACTACCTTCCATATGATTAGGCTCCACTCTTGCTCTTCGCGGCACACTTTTTTTCCAAAATAAATGTCCAACAGCACATATGATATTGGAGAGGAGTTTTCTTTCTATCAGACCTTTCCATCAATGATTATTCGATTAGTATATTTCCTAACTTATATGAAATTTGAGACATCTGATAAAGAATCTCTGATCCATCCAATATATCGAGCTATAATGCAAATATCTTTGTTCTACGCCTTTTTCGATACTGTTTTAGTGATTGGACTACTTTTTCACCGTTTGATTTTATATTTCATGTGAGTTCAAAGAAGCACTGACCCCACCTTTAAACAGGTCTCATATTGTTCCAGGGTCATAATTATGGTAAGGATATACAAACCAAAACTCCAGCTAACTTTGCTTATATTCCTTATTGTAATACAAAGATTTGCTATCATGATGAATTATGATAACTTTTCTGAGTTTCTTCGAGGAAAAAGCTTAAAATATATAATTTTATTTATACATATGATCACATTCTTTGAAATTATGTTCATTGCATCACAATGTACCAACATTAGAGATATTCCATGTAAAAATGTTGCAATCGTTTTCAAGGGAAAAACTAGTTGTGACTTCGATGGATATCCTGTAAACTTCTGGGCGAGCTTCATATCTACAAAAAGTTCAATATCGTATATTGACTACACAATATTTTATATAAAATATACTTTACCGATAATTTCCTTGGTTTTATACATCATTATACTTGTTAGCATCAAATCTAATCAAAACATAATGTCTGAAACTCGAAAAGATGCAGAGCGCTCTATAATATATCAAACCATCCCTTTAGTCATTTTTTCAACGGTAAACTATTGAGTGCTCCAATTTATATCTTTTCAATTTTTGCAGGTCCAGGTGATATGTTTCCTATGCATACATTTTCTGCAAATAAGTCCTGATCAATTCTCAAGATCTACCTTGAAATTATTTTTCTGTGATTTCAAGCTTGAAGTCGAATGTATCCTTCCGATGTCCTACATCTTCTCGAATCGTAAACAACTTCGGCGATATATCTTGAGCAGTTGGAGACAAAGATTTGTACACCCTACTCATTCAGAATCCAATATGATGACGTGATGATATTTTTTACAATCCGGAAGAAAATTTTTATGAAACAAGTCAATGTTATCAATTTTGTTTACCATTGTTTTCTATTTCCGGTGATTCGAGTCAGATAAGAACACCCAAAGGTCACGAGCATCATTCTTCTTCCAACGTTCGGTTTTTTTGTGCATCTTTGTATTGTTTCAGTGTCACAGGTTTTCGTATTTTCAAAATATTATAAACTTTTGAAGGTTATCTTGAATTGGAAGTAAAACACACCAAAACATTGTGACCCTAGAAACATTCTTGGTAGTCTACTTCTGGGCCTCTGTCTTTACATTTATATACATATATACCTGTAACACTGAGTTTTACCACTTAAATGCAGTAATCACTAGATACATTTGGTATACATCAGAGCAATACGTGATAAGTTACATATCTCTTGACACACTGTCGATATTCACAAATTACAACGAAAAGTACAGTAACCTGACAGTGTCGAACGATATGTGAACCACTAATACTTCTTTCATCATTCACACGGAAAATACTCTATAAATCTGATAAGAAGGTCAAGGAATACTACCGTATTATTCTAGACATTGATAATGGAAAAAACGAAGAAATCATCATTTGCTGATGATGATGATTGGAGGCGGAGCTGGTTAGTTCTCTGTGTGCTCCATGGTTGATCATAAGTTAATAAAGAAAATTCGAAAAAAAAAAAGATTTCAGGATGTACTGAGAAGTTGGACACAAAAATTCAGCACCTTGAAGTACCTCAAACACATTTTAGGTTCCTGTCTCAAAAAATGTGCTTTATGTCTTCTCTCTTCAAAAATTGCGAATTCATCATCTGATCACATGAACAACGAACTCTCTCTTTTTCATTATCAGCTTCTCAGTCTCACTAATACATAAATAACATTTCCTGATAACAACGATTATGTATTGTCATGTGTGTGGGTGGATGGATTGGCACAATTGTGATGTCATTTTCAGAGTAACTCATTGAGGGGACAAACAGGACTTTAGATATCTGAAACTACTATGTTCCGATAAAGAAGTGGTTAATAGCACACTCGGTGTAACATCTCCTATGAGTCATATGAAGATCGACTGAATAAATCGAATTATTTCAGTACAGAACACCGCATCAATAAAATGCAGCTTCAGACGATGTATGGATTAATTTCGGGAGCTGCTCATTTCCCAAATCTAAATAATTACGTTAGTAGTATGAAATCAAAAAGATATGGAATGAGAAGAAAACTTACTTCAAAGTGTCCTTTAACATCGTTTTTCGGGAAAAAACATTCCCCACTGGAACAACCTCGCTGTTTTGATAGCTGATAGTCTACTTCTAGTCTACTAGTCTAGTCTACTAAACAAATACAACAAATGATCAAAAATCTCCCCGCCGACTTCTTCAAATGAACATCAGCTCTGGTGCAAGAAGGATTTAATATGTAACCCCTTGGCCACGTGATTCTCTTGTCGGGATCAAGGCCACTGTATCCTTTTATTTCAATTAATTACCTATAACAAAAATATTACTACCTGTCTACCTTGTGAATACATTAATACTGAATATTGTTCTTAAATTTTCCTGTCTGTGATTGTTTGTGAATAAAAGTTATTATTATTATCAACAATGATAAGAAAATCGAACAGAGCGCGTTTTTTTTTTGTTATTCTTGTTATCAGTAGGCGATCCTGATCAGTTGGACAGACGATTCCGTAATATATAAAGAGTACTGTGTGGTTGAAAAAATTCGTCTTTGAAATGACTTCTCTCTTCAAACTCGTTGTATTATTCTCAGTGTCGATTGCTGTTGTGTCGGCGTGGCCATGGCATCATCGTCATCCACCAAAGCCGACTCGCTTGCCGATGCCAACTATTATTCCGGTTACTAGTGGGCCTGTGACAAGTGTGGAACCTTTGGTAGTGGAAGGATCGAGTTCTGCTGCTCCATCGACTGTTGAACCGTCGACTCTTCCTCCATCAACTGCCGCACTATCAACAGAGGCTTCGGCCAGTTCTGCTGCTCCATCTACTGCTGCTCCAGCCAGCTCAGCTGCCCCATCCAGCTCAGCTGCTCCATCAACCGCTGCTCCATCTACTGCTGCTCCAGTCAGCTCAGCTGCCCCATCAAGCTCAGCAGCTCCAGCCAGCTCTGCTGCCCCATCCAGCTCAGCTGCTCCATCAACCGCTGCTCCATCTACTGCTGCTCCAGCCAGCTCAGCTGCCCCATCAAGCTCAGCAGCTCCAGCCAGCTCTGCTGCCCCATCCAGCTCAGCTGCTCCATCAACCGCTGCTTCATCTACTGCAGCTCCAGCCAGCTCAGCTGCCCCATCAAGCTCAGCAGCACCAGCCAGCTCCGCTGCTCCATCCAGCTCAGCTGCCCCATCTACTGCTGCTCCAGTGAGCTCAGCTGCTCCATCAACTGCCGTCCCAGCCAGCTCTGCCGCTCCAGCCAGCTCTGCTGCCCCATCCAGCTCAGCTGCTCCAGCCAGCTCCGCTGCTCCAGTCAGCTCAGCCGCACCATCTACAGCGGCTCCATCCAGCTCAGCTGCTCCAGCCAGCTCCGCTGCCCCATACAGCTCAGCTGCTCCATCAACCGCTGCTCCATCTACTGCAGCTCCAGCCAGCTCAGCTGCCCCATCAAGCTCAGCAGCACCAGCCAGCTCCGCTGCTCCAGCCAGCTCAGCTGCCCCATCAAGCTCAGCAGCACCAGCCAGCTCCGCTGCTCCATCCAGCTCAGCTGCCCCATCTACTGCTGCTCCAGTGAGCTCAGCTGCTCCATCAACTGCCGTCCCAGCCAGCTCTGCCGCTCCAGCCAGCTCTGCTGCCCCATCCAGCTCAGCTGCTCCAGCCAGCTCCGCTGCTCCAGTCAGCTCAGCCGCACCATCTACAGCGGCTCCATCCAGCTCAGCTGCTCCAGCCAGCTCCGCTGCCCCATACAGCTCAGCTGCTCCATCAACCGCTGCTCCATCTACTGCAGCTCCAGCCAGCTCAGCTGCCCCATCAAGCTCAGCAGCACCAGCCAGCTCCGCTGCTCCAGCCAGCTCTGCTGCCCCATACAGCTCAGCTGCTCCATCAACCGCTGCTCCATCTACTGCAGCTCCAGCCAGCTCAGCTGCCCCATCAAGCTCAGCAGCACCAGCCAGCTCCGCTGCTCCATCCAGCTCAGCTGCCCCATCTACTGCTGCTCCAGTGAGCTCAGCTGCTCCATCAACTGCCGTCCCAGCCAGCTCTGCCGCTCCAGCCAGCTCTGCTGCCCCATCCAGCTCAGCTGCTCCAGCCAGCTCCGCTGCTCCGTCATCAACAGCCCCATCCAGCTCAGCCGCACCATCTACAGCGGCTCCAGCCAGCTCAGCTGCTCCGTCATCAACAGCCCCATCCAGCTCAGCTGCTCCATCTACTGCTGCTTCATCAACAGAGGCTCCAGCCAGCTCAGCAGCTCCAGTCAGCTCAGCAGCTCCATCTACTGCTGTTCCATCAACCGCTGCTCCGTTAACAGAAGCTCCAGAGAGCTCTGCTGCCCCATCATCAGCTGCACCATCCACAGTTGCTTCCTCAACAGAGGAACCAGCTAGTTCAGCAGCCTCATCAACAGCTGCTCCACCCACAGCGCCTCCAGCCAGCTCCGCCGCACCTAGAACTCCAAGACCAGGTCCACCAACCCCTCCACCACGACCAACTCGCCAACCACAACGCCCAACCCCACCAAGACCAACCCGCCGACCACAACGTCCAACACCACCCCAACCGACACGCCAACCAGCTCACCCAACCCCACCAAGACCAACGCGACCAGCCCCACCAGGTCCACCAACCCGTCGACCAGGTCCACCACCACCACCACAATAAGTGCCATATGTCTCTACTTTATCGAAAAATAAAATATTTTTTTTTGTTTATTTGAAAAAAACCCGCGAGAGAGGGAGAAATGAGAGATTTAAGTGCCTACCAATGGCATTTGTTTGACTTTACTCATTTATTTACTTTTACCTGATGTTTTGAAAAAGCGAAAAAGTGAAAAAAAAATTCATTTCATTTCAGTGAAGTAACAATACCCATTCGACGTTCAAATAGAGCTCAAAATTCTCATCGACATATTTCGAAAAGTTTTTTCGATGAGAATTGAAGAGCCCAACCAAAAAAATGTATATGTATATGGACAAGAAATTTACAAAAGTGCATAAACTGCAACTCCAACAGCTGAAAGAACAGCCGAAGCTTTCGACACTGAATTGTAATAAGTTTGATCGAATTGTCTTCCAGAAGTGGTGGTTCCATATTGGCTATTGTAGTTAGCATTTGTGTTTGTGTTATATCCATTGGTGTTGTATGGCGACGATGTGGTGGCGTATTGATATTGTCCATTGGTGTATTGAGTATTTCCATTGGTGTTGTAACCATTGGTGTTGTAACCATTGGCATATGTACTGGCACGAGTTGTTTGGTATTGTTGATTGGTGTTGCTGTAGGTAGGCAGGTAATTTTTGTTTGAATTGAGTGACAATGTCAATATAACTTACTAGTTGGTGTTTGAGTATTGAGCAACGGCACAGGCGACGAGCGCAAGGAGGGCGAGGATTGAGAATTGCATTCTTGAGTCTAGAAAAACAACCAAAATGTTTTTTCTTTTGTTGGAGAGAAGAAAAAGAAGAGGGTTTTATATAGAAGTGACAAGGGTTCAATGGGGTGGAAGATTCATAGGTGTGGCTTGGTCAGGAGAAAACGTGGATGGTATATCTATTTCAAATTAACTTGACTTGGTACATTGTATAGAATTAGTAATTTTTATGAGGAATTTCTGTTTTTTAGGGTCATTTTTCACTGAATTTGATTAAAATAACTCAAAAATTCAATATTTTAGACTCAATTTCTGATCTAGTGAAAAACAGGTGACAAAATTTGATTTACCATCATGGGGCTACATTTTATCTACAAATCTTAGGCCCTAGTTGATATACTATTTTTGAGCTAAATTTGTTCTACTATTCTTGTTAGATATATTCGGTCTAAAGTGTTAAAGCTAAATTTGATCTACAATTTTGAAGCTAAATTTGATGTCCTATTTATGATCTACTACTTTTTATCTGAATTTGATCTACTATTTGTCAGGTAAATTTGATCTACTATTCTTGTTAGATATAAGCCTTTCACAGATCGGTAACACGCGCTCTGTTGATAATTTATAAATTTTTGCTCTGAAAATGAAATTAAACTGAAATTTCAATATCAAATTTGAATTCTACGTGTAAAACTACTCTGGGAAACTTTTTATTTCATGGTTTTATTATTTTTTAAGCTAAATTTGATCTACTATTTTAGAGCTAAAGATTTTCATTATCAAAATCGGGTTCAAGCTCAACGAAACCATTCATTCAAAAAATACAGTACCTAAACCCTACCCCACCCCAAAAGTTCACAAAAAAAAACTGAGTACAATTTTTGTTTCGAGGAGCCGATTTATATATTTTTTGCTACCCGCCCTACCCGCCCCTTTTTTTTTGCTGCCTGCCATATTACTGTAGTGTGTTCTCTATTTACCTACTTATCCGTCGTCAGAAAGTTATTTTTTGTCTTCTTGATATGATCACACGCGCTGCTCACAGCCACCCATTGTTGATTCATGGTATTAGGTTAAACCGACATAGAACCGAGTGGAATTTTTTTTTCTTGCTCTGACAGTGGATTGGAGAAAACCAAAGGTTACTGTACTTTTGGTTTAGTTCTCAGTTACTGATTTATAGATCCAGGTATCTTGAAACAACCTTATTCAGTTCTTAGTTCATCGGACCATTTGGAACCGAATAAACCGGAAATATCGATTTCTGGTGTGGCTTTGGTATCCTTTTAAGAGAATTTGAAGTTTCATCAACTTCCTGGACTTCCGAACCCCTCTGGATATTATATCTTGCTCGAACTCTTTGCAGTAGTTCCCAAATATTTTATCTCAATATTGACTTGTTTTTGTTTCTTCTGTCAACTGAAACAAAACAATTAGCGTTGTCAAACAACTCTGGAAAAAACTAGTCGTCAAAAAAAGTTAGACGTTGTTTGTATATTTAGAATCATTATAAATATACAAACCTACATGAACAAACAAGAAAAAAACCGCGTCGAACATTGTCTCAAGCACATGTGTCAAGACAAAAAATTTGATAATTTATTGAGATCATAGACAAACTCACAATTTTTGCCTGGTAAATATATATTATAGTACAATGGATGAAAGAGAAATCTGGGTATTTAAACATCACGGAGAAATGATAAAAGTATGTCAACTTTTCGGCAAAGTGTTGAGCCAATCAGCTTTTTGTAGTCCAGCTTCCGCCATTTATGCTCTTCAGCAACCATTGTCTGAAAAACTTGCAGATATTCATTTATTGTTTTGTTATTCCAGTTTTTCAATAAGTCTAATCGACTTTTTTCATAAACACTATCAAATTTCAAGGTTTTTAATTTTCGATGTTTTCTTATGAAAAACGATGTTGACATTCAAAAAGCAAACGAGAATTTTCAACACAACATTTTCGAATTTAGAAAGAATACTAGACACTTTTCAAATTTTAAAACTTCAAACTCACCGCATCATTCACAACAAACTTCCTTATCCGAATTTCTGGCTCTTTGCCAACATGAAAAACGAACAGAATCGACTTTGAAGCCGCCTGATTACATAGAATAAGATTGGGCGCTGATCTACCATTCTCATCTAACGCGTGAATATTCGCGTGTAGTGTGTGAAATGGTGTTGTCCACAAGTTTTTCGCCATCATCGAGACAATTGAAATCGAATATGCGCAAATCTGAAAATTTCTTAACTCACTTACTGGGTTTAAAAGAAGTTCAACTTACACTATACTGAAAACTATACATAATCTGTTCCGCACTTCGATGACATGACATTTTGACTCCTTCTTTACTCTCAACACTAACGCCATCCGTTGTCACATCAACGTAAAACGCATTTCTCATACTATAAAAACACCAGATGAAGATGAATGAAAATAATCAATTTGATTCACTCACTTTCCTAAAATCGGTTCATAATCTTTTGACGACATATATACAGCCATTCGCGACTTTTTTCGGCCACTTTGTATCCACCGCGCCACAATTATTGGATCTTTCGTCTCTTGAGAGCATTTCGCAATCACATTATTTGTCAAATTCACCAAGTGATAGTGACCGGCAATTTCAAGTAGCCGTTCGAGCATTGTTTTCGGCTTTATCGCCTTGGCTTTGATCTAAAAGAATTGTATTCAAATTTTTCTGGGGGAAAATGATGTCAATTCTCACCTCTTCGACACTAAAAGCTCCCGACCCTCTCATATCCAAAGATTCCGGTAAATGCGTAATCGGCGACGAAGTGAACATCTGCGGCCTCATAAATTTTGTACATTGAAACGAGACAAACATTTCTCGCAGAGCCCGATTCAAATATTTGTCGCCTTCCTCCTCTAACTCTTTCTTTTCAAACGGATGATACTTTAGCTCTATTCTTAATAAATAATCGTCGAATAATCTTATAAGCAATACATTGTCCCGAATTACAGAAAGGCGATTTCGAAGTTTAATCGCATCTTTACATAACTGAAAACGCCAAGTTTGATTTTCAACAACTTCTTTCAACAAAAACTCACATCATTAAAACTATCCCTACAAAACAGCGTGTTCTGCGCCCATTTCAGCGAATCTTTCCAATGCACGAATTTATCCTTCTCTTTAACTCCGCAATTCTTCAAATACATCGCATGACTATCTTCGTCGCTCCCGAAAAGATTTCCGGATTGAACTTCGTCTTTGACAATCGAAACATTCAACATGCTCCTTCTCATCAAATCTTTCGGCACAGACACTTCTACAATTGATTCGTTTGCCGTGTCACTGTTTCCGATATTGCGACGATTAATATCGAAGAGAGTGTGAGTATCGAACTTCGTCCCAACTGAAAAATGGGGAAATTTACACTTCTAAGTTTTTAGAGAAAAAAAACTTACATATTATATATGAAAGATCTCCATAAATTCGTTCTCCGGTTTTCCGAACACGCCAAAAATCACGCATTTCTTTTAACTCTCTGAAAACCAAATTTATCACTATGAGTTGAGCATTTGTATCAAAGCTTTTTTTTAAATTTAAAATCATATTTTTGACATAACTCTGATTTATATTTTAAAAACTCACTCGAAAAACTGTGTTCTCTGAATATGTGACATGTATTCATCAGACAGTCCCAGGTTTGAAATTGCTCGTTGCCGTTGCTTCCCAGCATTTTCCAGAACTTGAACAGCCTCGTGTATCGCACGTCTTTTCCATATCCATTGAGTACCTTTTCCCATATTGGCAAAATCAGTGTGCGGTTCGTATGGAATCACTGGATCGAGAACTGTCAACGGTTTCATGTAATCTGTCGACTTGGCTATGTTTAAATTGTCGAGAAGCACATTCAACTGTTGTAGAGACTCACTAAAAAATGAAAGATATTTTGAGAAGCGCTGGATAGACATGAACTCACTGAAGTTGCTTTGCTACAAAACTCCAAGGACCCGCTTCCGGAACCACTAATTCTTCGGAAGGACCCGATTGCTTTGCGACATTCTGCAAAAATTTTCTCAGTTCGTAACAAATTTCGGATGATTTTTTTGAAAATTCTGTGAAAGTCCAAAATGGCATAAGCGAAAAGTATCCAACTTTCAATAATATTTGATTTTTTTCGTAGTTTTATGATTTTTTTTCAACTTTGTAGAACTACTTTTGTACTAATTTTACTCATCTGGCTAAAAAAAATATTTAGAAATAATAAAAAACTCTCAAAAGGTGTTCTTGCGGCAGGAAAAAAATCGTGTCGTTTTTTCTTTGTAATCTTCTAATTTTTAATTCAGTTTTAATCTGAAATAAAGAAGATTTCCCTCAACTCATTGGGAAGCAATAACAAAAACATAAGAACACTTTTTTTATGGTTAAAAGAATGAATCACCTCGTCATCGAGTTCTTCAACGGAATTTGTGGGAGCATCAGATCCGATAAGTTTCATCCACTCTATCCTACTTGCCAACTTCCCAACATTGTCGGTATACGTCTCTGGCTTGATATATTTTTCGACACCATCGTAACCGATCTCCTGTATTTTCCATTCTTCGCAAGTTTCGAGCACCAGTTCGACTCCTTGAGGTATTGGTGGAGGTGCTGGCGGTTGGGCGGTAAAACTCACACCAGGCGTTGGAGTCATATTTGGAATCATCTATATTTTGATTTCATGTGATTGAATGATTGCGATGAAGATATTTAACAGTGATGATCGACTAGCTAGACTTTGTTTACATTAACTCAATTACGAAACAATTTTTATGTTGAAACAGCAAAGTAGGACAAAATAATGGAAACCGAGCAGAGCGCGCGTGGTAACAAAGGCGACAACCCGCATCAAGGTATGTACAGAATTCAATAACAAGCAACAGGTCAACGGGCAAAAAATGAGTATCAGTTTTGTTGTAACAGAAAACGTTTAGTGCATGGTGTAGGTGTTATCCTCGTCCAAGTCGCAAACTTCGCCACTGAACTTGACTTTGATGTTGAAGTCGAGATCACGCTCGTTGCGCTTATTGGGGGCAACACTGAACACACCATTCAACTCTTCACCCTTCTTCACAGTGAGCGCATCCATCAAATAGAAGACGGTTTGTTTCCAGTGAGTGTATTGGACGTCTGGTCCGGTAGAAAAGCCGGTCTTCTTATGACATTTTGAGAATTCAACTGTGAAGAATGTGACGAGAGCCTAAAATAATTTTTTTTATTACAATGAACTTTAGAAAAATAATATATACTCACTTGAACGTAATCGCTTCTGACACATTTCAAATTGAATTCAGATGTGAAGGTTAAGTCTTCAATTTTCACGGTGTAAAGATCGACCTGTAAACTCAAGAATTGCTATTCAAAATTCCCGATTAAAACTCACGTCTTTCAAGAGACAGTTGTTGGTGACGACTTGATTGTTATCAACGACATCTACCAATGGTTCGGTGATAGCGACTTTACGAATAGCCGACATGTTGAATCCATAAACTGAATCCCACCAGTGAATCTTGTCATCTTTGTATTGTCTGTCTTCGATTGCGCAGACGTACAACTTTGCTTTGTCGGGGAACAAAAGACCTCCAGGCGCCAACCATTTATCGCGAGCATACAATACAGTGTTCAACATCGACTCGTAGAACAAACAGTATCCCATCCATTCAGAAATGATGATGTCGACCTTCTCAATACCTCCTGGAAGCTCTTTGACGTCTTCGACTTTTGCTTGCACAATTTCAACGATGTGATCAAGTCCATTATCTTTGATTATTTGACGAGAAGTATTAGCCATGTTCGAGAATTCCATCTGAAATATTACATTACGTGTTTCACAAAACCTGATTTCGAAAAAAAAAACTTACAGCGAAAACTTTCTTGGCACCAGCCTTAGCAGCGAACATGGATAGAATTCCAGTTCCTGATCCAACGTCCATGACAATCTTATCTTTGAAGAGATGTCTGTTGTGATAGATCGAATTCCGATAAGTGATGGTTCTAACTTCATCTTTCAACATTTCCTCGTGAATTCCGAAATGAGCGTAGGAATCGAAATAATAGTCTTTGCTGGTCATATCAGAACCGGCGGCCGGGGCATCTCCGGAAGCATGTCCGTTGGTGGCTGTGCTCATTTTTTACCTGTAAAATTGTAATTGATGAAAATAAAAATAATAGGTTGAAATTAAAAACACGATTTCAAACAGAAATTATGGAAAAAATTAATTTCTAGAATAAAAGATGACACATTTAAAAGTTCGCAACTCCAACTTTGTGATCCGCGAGTTTCAGTATTTCCGTTGCCGTGAAACACGTTTGTAAACTTGAAAAGAGAAAAAAAACCGAAAAAAGAAAATGAAAATGATTTGAATTTCAACCCAAAACAAAAACGCGACAAGACCCATGTACAAAAGAATTATGTGCGCCTTCAGCCATGGCCTAGAAAAGCAAACCTTTTCTCTTCCATTCTAACGAGACCGACAAAATAATTAAATCGATGTTCCTTGAAGTTGGAACTTATTTATTTTTCTTCTTTTTAAGCTTTTTCCACTTTTTCACGCACTTTTCTCAATTCTCACACAGTATAAAAATTCAGGTGACAATGACAGACGATTTGCCAATAGATATTCACAGTAGTAAACTTCTGGGTAAGCTTAAAAAAATAAATATTTGATTATTCAAAAAAAAATTGTAGATTGGTTAGTAAGTCGACGGCATTGCAACAAAGACTGGCAGAAAAATGTGTTATCAATTAGAGAAAAAATCAAGCATGCGATTTTGGACATGCCCGAAAACCAAGAAATCATTAAGCTGTTGCAGGGAAGCTGTAAGTCTTTTTTTAAAAGAAAATTGGATTTAAATCTGTTTGTTTTTTCAGATATAAATTATTTCCATTGTGTTCGAATAATCGAAATTTTGAAAGAAACGGAGAAAGACACCAAAAACTTCCTCGGTTTCTATTCCTCGCAAAGAATGAAGGATTGGCAAGAAATTGAAGGAATGTATAAAAAAAATAATGTATATTTGGCCGAAGCTGCACAAACTCTCCAAAGATTGGCGCAGTATGAAATTCCGGGTCTGAAGCGTCAAATCGCTAAAAGTGATCAATCAGTCGCCGATGCCACCAAGAAACACGGAGATTATGTAAAAACCGCAGAGGATAGTAAAAAACAATATGAAAAAGAGCTTGCAAGAATGGGATTGAAGGTATTTTTCTCTGTTTTTATTTTTAAATAATATTTTTCGTTCAGGGTAAATCACTTCGCGCTGAATTACTCGAACTTGCCGCAGAGTTACCAGCATTTTTCGATCAAATCTCACAAGATATTCAAAAGTTATCCGATGCTCGTCAACATTATTTGGCATTCAGAGGATATATGCACCAAGGCTCTGCGCTAGATGTTTCATCAATCATCCCAGCCTTAGAACTTCTAATCAATAAAGGACTTGATGCAACAACTTATGAACTAAAATACAGAGAAAAACCAGATCGAGTAGAGAAGCCAAACTTTGACTTGCTATTGAAAGCGGATTCTGGAAACACCGAGGACAACGATGAAATAGATTTCGGTGATGATGAGATCGATTTCGGAGGTGAAGAAATTGACAGCGGTGAAATCGATTTTGGAACTGATCTTCAAGTAGTCGCTGACGATACTGGAATCGTTGGTGAGAAAATTGCCAGCGGACAAGACGCTCTTAATCTTCTCGAAAATAGTGAATCAAAAAAAATTGTGCAGCAAAACCTCAACGAACTTCTCGCATTTCTAACTATGCGATTAGAAGATGAAACTAGAGATTGTGCAGCTGACGCGTTGATTCGAGGAATGGAGAAGCGACCTGAAACTGTCGTTGCATCGAACAAAACTCTGGAGGAATGGATCAAGTTAATTAATGATATTCTATCAAAGTTGAATAACTCCCAAAAGAAACATCTTTATAAAATTCGAGGATCTCCACAATACGTTGAACAAGTTGTCGAAGAGCTAGAGAAGAAGCGCGACCTAGAAGGAAGATATAAGCGGTAAGTAGCTCTTGAAAAATATTCAATAAATAAAAAATGAATTGTGTTCCAGGCTACAAAAATTGATGATTGATAAGCAAGAAGAAGCGCGAAGTGTCGTTGCAAAATCGAATGAAGAGTTGAAACAAGTGGTCGAAAGTACACGCCAACTTCAAAAACAAGTCGAAGGGGAAATTTCGAAAAAATACAATGGTCGTCGGGTCAATTTAATGGGAGGTATCAATCAAGCATTGGCTGGGGTGGTATAATTATCAAAATTTAATTATATTTTAATCAAAGATTTTTATTTATGTATTTACATGCACCCGTTTAGTAAATTATATTAGAAATTTCTTAAGTTGCTAGACACGATAAGTATACAGCGGTGTATTTTTGGACGATGACGCGCTGATAGTTCGATCAGTCCATGGGGCAGGTTTTGCAGTGGCGAACCAGCAGAAAAACGCGTTGGTCACTAATAGAATTCCCGCATGCACGAAGAACACCAAACGCCACTCCTCAATAGTTCCGTCGCGAAGTAGGAAGCCCACAAGAATTGGACAAATGAGCATTGAGAAGCACAAAAGGAATTGAATGTTGGCCATGACGAAATGACTGTATTGACGAGAAACCAAAGCGGCACACTGAAGGAATGGGTATTTTATCGTTAGGTGTCCCGAAAAACTTACTTTACTGAAACCACCACCATTGAAACCGAACATGGCGGTCGCCAATGTCATCAATGTCAGTCCAAGTACTCCATGCCCTCGATCCACAAAGCCTAGGGCAATCAAAAACATGGCACTGGCACCCAATGCAATTGTATTAAAAAGGCGAAGTTTAACAGTTTCGGAGAACCCAGTGATTTTATCACTCGAATGTCCAGCTGATAATTTGACAATAAATTGGAAGAATACTGGAAGAGCAGCGGCGAACCCAGTCTTCTCCACTGAATATCCCCCAATATCGTGGAGATATATTGGCGAGTAGATGTGAATAAGTTGAACTGCGATCAGATCTCCAAGAGCTCCTACCCAAACCGCCCATATTGATGGGGTTGTCATAATCTCCAGGTAGGGAATTGCAGCACGCTCATGAGCCGCGGCGTTCGCCTCATCCGATTTGCCACTTTGAATGGCTTTCAACTCCGGTTCTAGCACATATTTATTATCGGCCGGTGAATCGGTGAAAATCAAGAACCAGACGGCGAACGCCACCAATGAGATCATCGCATGCAAATAGAACACTGATTTCCAACCCCATGGCGAAACACAGAGTTCACCAGCGACTGGCATTGAGAATATCGAGGAGAGCTGGCCGAAAGTGGTGAGAGCAGCGATGAATAAACCTTGCTGCGTAAGAGACGCCCATGAAGAGGTGATGCTGCCGACTGTAGGGAAGACTGAAGCGAACGCCAAACCCTGAAGAATTGTGTTATATAAACGGAACCTTTTCTCTTACTTTTGGTACAGTTAAGTTTATTTTTTCTTCATAATGTTTGGTTACCAAAAGTAAATAACATTTTCAAAAACTTGTTTTGAAATAGTTCAGCAAATGATGAACGGAAAGTACATTACTTGGCTGAAGAGTTTTGTAGTTGACTATACATAACACAAAATGTAATATGTTAAACACGCTCTATTGATAATCGAGCACTAAATGAATGTTCTCAAATAATCAAAGCTCACCTGTAAGAATCGCAAAACCAAGAAAATACTAAAGTTCATCGCTCCGATTATCGGTATCAACAGTGTCGCAACAGCCGTCAGAAGCCCAGCGCCAGTGAAAATCTTCTTGCCACCCATTTTTGAAATACCATACGCTACTGGGAACACACCGACCAATGCTCCAATGGCCATTGAGCTGAACAACAACGTCTTCTCGTGACGTGTAAATCCATCATAATGCGTTTTGTTGAAAGCTATCAAGTCTTCCGATTCTCCAACACCAGGCATGCATAGAACGGTGAAATTGAAGCACACCACATTGGACATCACGGACGAGAGGCAGATCATGGTGACGATGAGGATCATGTAACGAACACTCCCTGGTTTTTCATTGGTGTCCGTCGCTTTTTTGATGTGGTTGGTGGTGGCGGGTGGAGCCGGTTTTTGAGACGCTTCGATTGGTGTCACCTTCATTTGTAGATCTGGAAGCATTATTGAAATAAAAAATGTAGATAGAATAAGAAGACTAAAAAGTAAGATGTCACTTGGAGATTGGACTCCTCCTTTTTTCAACGCTGTTTGACCTTTTTCACTAATTATATATTGTTTGGGGAAGAAGAAAGGAGGTGAGAATATGTTCATGTAACATCAGAGATTTTATATCCTGTGCTATGAGATATACCAGAATTAAGTATATGGTTTTGTAGAGAAATTCAAGGGCTTCAAAATGATATGTATAACATTTTTAATGGATAGAGTAAATATGGATAAAAACAACGAAAACCAAAATGCGCTCCAGTGAGAATACCTACTTTGTTTTGAAGAGATTTACATCATTTTTGAGTATACATGCTTCATAAAAGTATACATGGTTTTGTAGAGAATTTGAAGAGCTTTAAAATGGTGTTAATATCAGAATAGGTTTTTTGAGAAAATGCGGAGAAAATAGTAAAAAACCAAATAGTGCTCTGATGATAATTTGACTAATAAGAATGGACAGGTTCGGGCTCAAAAAGTTCTAATAAATTAACAATTTTTGGCCTGAAAGCAGTTTTTATCTGGCCCAAAAAGCTCATAACCAGGTCTTACAAATTGATGTTCAGGGCTTGATTTCGACCTAAAATGGTCGCTCCAAAAACTGGATTTACACCCGTGATACATGGCCTAGGTCAGTACCAAAAAAAGAAATCAAAATCCGAACTTTAACCTCCACCAATCCACAACGCCCCTTTTCATATGAAAAAAACGTGATTACCGCATAAAAATATCGCGATTCAATGAACTATAACCGGTTTCACAAAAAAAAACACACACAATTTTCAAAAAATAGGGCACAGTCAGTTCTCGGAAAACCGATAACGATAGTGATTTTTTAAGAATAAGGCCAACTGCAATATGTATATATATACTTGATCGTAGGGCCTTCTTATCATGTTCGGCGAAAGACGAAGGCGAAAAAAATATGATTGATTAGATCAGCCCCCATCGAAACAGAGATCGTAACAGTGGAACAGTGAAAAATTCCGGAAAAAAACACACATTTTGCGGGGCGGATAAAAAAAATATATAATTGTTACAATTATTTTTGAAACATCAATCGACCCGACCCAGAGACAATTATTATTGTTTCGATCTGATCCCAAAAATATATACATACATGAAAATCGAAAGTGACAAGAAACAATCGTGTCATACATATTTGTTTCTTAAATCTGATTCCCTCCCTCGCCCGCGCGAGACATGCTTGTCCTTTATATTTACACGTTAACATGTGTTGTTTTCACCTGGAGGCTATGTAGAGGGGGGAGAATTAGTACTTATCACCCGCGTTGAAAATTGACCAATTTTCCTTGTGTGTGTGTGTTGATAACAAGTATGTCAACCTGCGGGGGAGTAGGGTAGGGGGAGATGTCTGGTCTTTATACTACTTACGCGCATTTGAAACAAATCACTGGACGTTTTCTGTTGTGTGAAGTTATTGATGAACATCTGAGACAAGGAGGAACTTTTTTGATCCAAAAAAAGTTCACGTAAAAAAGAAAAATTGTTCTATTTTTAAATCGTGTGCTGAGTCTGCTTCTGTTAGAATTCAAATAGCTGAAATTCAATTCGCTGAAACGTTTTAGGATTCTTTGATTGCCAGTGTTAACTTCAATTTTCAATTGACTTTGTCTATTTTTATTCAGGGTGCTACTTTAAATTGAACATATTTGCTCAAATGTTGAATAATATTCGATTGAGCTGGTTAACAATAAATATGACAGAAGAATACCAACTCATTTCGGGCTATGCCACTTCTTTGCTGATCTTCTGATGAATTGAGCATGTTACTTAGATGATCCCAATTTGAGAGCCATAATTAAAATTTCATTTTTAAATTTTAAATTGCCAAATAGCTACACTACCTTAGAAGATTTATTATGATTTGTTGACCTGATTTCTGACTCTGACTATGAATCTGACTCTGACTATGAATCTGACTCTGGCTCTTAATCTGACTGTGGCTCTGAATCTGACTGTGGCTCTGACTCTGACTCTGAATCTAACTCTGGCTCCTAATCTGACTCTGGCTCTGGCTTTGGCTCTGGCTCTGACTCTGACTCTGACTCTGACTCTGACTCTGACTCTGACTCTGACTCTGACTCTGACTCTGACTCTGACTCTGACTCTGACTCTGACTCTGACTCTGACTCTGACTCTGACTCTGACTCTGACTCTGACTCTGACTCTGACTCTGACTCTGACTCTGACTCTGACTCTGACTCTGACTCTGACTCTGACTCTGACTCTGACTCTGACTCTGACTCTGACTCTGACTCTGACTCTGACTCTGACTCTGACTCTGACTCTGACTCTGACTCTGACTCTGACTCTGACTCTGACTCTGACTCTGACTCTGAATCTGACTCTGAAAAAAAAAAGTTTGTCGAAATTTTCGGTCTCAAACATTACCCCCGCCTACGTGAAAAAATATATTTGTTTGTTTTTTTTTGTTTCGAAAAACAAGCCAATTATTAACAAGTTCATCCCCCACTACATATGCAAATAAGCAAACATGTGGGGTCGAAAAATGTGCACTCTATCCATTTATCAGTGAACTATTTAAACCGGCTGCTGATGCTGAAAAATTATCATTTTAAAACATTTTTCATGTTACTATTTTTATACTTTTCTCTGCTAACACTTTCATCATCTATACATCTCACTAAATATAATGAGAATGAGGCGAGGAAGTTGATATATCTAGCAGCCGCGTCATATGGTAATAGACATGTTTCCTGTTTGAACAGGACGTTTAGCGATTTTCCGAAAAAGTATCAATTGTTTGCAAGTAATAAGGCGGTTTGTGATGAGGTTGGCACACTTTGTGAGAGCTATGCAGGTTAGTCCTAAAAGTTCAAAGCATTAAAATCAATAATTGTTCATTCCAGTTGTCTCAAAAACCCATAAACATGTATATATTGTCTTCCGCGGCACTAGAGGGCCAATCCAGTTAATTCTAGAAGGTCTAGATCAACATAAGAGCCAGAAGTTCTTAGACATCGGTCTGGTGAATTCCTACTTCCTCCGAGCACATTTGGTGCTCTGGCCATCGGTGGAGCACATCCTCAACAACACAGAATACGAGGATTATAAATTTGTTTTCACTGGACACTCACTAGGTGGAGCACTCGCTTCTCTAGCTATTGTGAAAAGTGTCAAACTAGGACTGGTGAAGAGCGAAAACGCAAAGTTGGTGACGTTCGGACAGCCTAGAGTTGGAAATTTTGATTTTGCAAAAAAATTTGATGAACTTGTTCCAAATAGGTGAGTGAAACGAGCTATTTGAAAGGTCATTGGGTACATAGTAGCTGTGAAAAATGATGGTGCATAGCTACAAAAAAATAGTGCACTTCTTATCAGTTGAACTGAACTGAATCATCTTGTACAACTCAAAGAAGTATACTCAAGTACAAAATAATCTAATTGATAAAGGTGCATATGGTTGACGCCTCCCAAGATGAGCCCAAAAAATTTCTTTCCAGTTTCCGAGTTGTGCATCGTCACGACGTCGTGCCACACCTTCCCTCTTGCCTCAAAACCAACTCGACCATCAACAACGAACTCGCCAAACCATGCAACTCAACAATCTCCAACATCCGCTACCATCATGGCACAGAAATCTGGTACCCAAATGGAATGACCCGTGAGCCAACACCAGATCACCAACAATACATTGAATGCCTCGGCGAGCCACGAAACGAGGACTTCCAGTGCTCCGATGGATTGAGGTTTTTCTATTCAAAGTCGAACGAGTACATTTGGGACCATCGTCATTATTTCGGGATTCGGGTTCCGGAATTTGGCAAAACTGGGTGTGATAAAAATAATCCGGAAGGAAAGTGACCTTATTGCTATGATACATAATATTTAGTGATGATAATAAACCATTGCGTTCATTTTTTGACACGTGCATTACATGTTTTTGTACCTGATCGTTTAGAGATCATTTTTCAGATCAATGGAAAGGATGATATTGCTTCGGAAATGAAAAACTTTGCGCACAAGTACGAATTAGTGAATGTATCTGTAATTCAAAATTGATCATACTAATTCCCATAATCCAAAATCAACTTTTAACAGCTAGTCTATAGTCCATAATGAAGTATAAAACAACTAAGCCATCGATTGCTGGATAAATCGAAAGTGCCCCAATAAATGGGCCTGTAGGTATACTAATCTCCAAGTCGAAAAATGGGAGGATATAAATCATCAAAGTTGGGACAAATAATATAATCGTTGGAAATGTCACCTGAATAACCAGGGTTTTGAAAAGTTGACGATTGATGTTTTGCAGATTATCCGACAGATTTATCATCTTGCTATTCATACTTGTGAACATTTTAAAACCACAAAAAGCGATGATCAAGTAGTTGATTAGGGTTATAGTAATCAGACCACAAACTGTGATGATACCTTCTACTCGTAAGTTCCCATTTTTGTCAGAGATGACAGCGACGAAATAGACCATCGATTTGAGATTCAGGCCGTAGGAACGTTTGATTTCCGGGCTGGAAATGTTATTGGGTTATACAAAAGCTGCGAAAACTGCATTAACTGTATTTAAACTACGATAACTATGTATATTTAGACTGCAATAACTGTATTTAAACTACGATAACTACATTTATACTGCAATAGCCTACGATAACCACATTCAGACTGCATTAACTGTATTTAAACTACGATAACAATGTGCATTTAGACTGCATTAACTGTATTTAAACTACGATAACAATGTACATTTAGACTGCATTAACTGTATTTAAACTACTATAACCACATTGAGACTTAAATAAATGCAAAATCTAGGTCGTATTTTAGGCCATTAGTTGATGTTTGAGATTACGAATCATGAATGGGGATCAACTTCACTCATAACGGGATGATTATTGGTTAACGTAGCTTGAGTATTCAGCTTCATATTTCTCTGACTCTGACTATGAATCTGACTCTGGCTCTTAATCTGACTCTGACTCTGACTCTGACTCTGACTCTGACTCTGACTCTGACTCTGACTCTGACTCTGACTCTGACTCTGACTCTGACTCTGACTCTGACTCTGACTCTGACTCTGACTCTGACTCTGACTCTGACTCTGACTCTGACTCTGACTCTGACTCTGACTCTGACTCTGACTCTGACTCTGACTCTGACTCTGACTCTGACTCTGACTCTGACTCTGACTCTGACTCTGACTCTGACTCTGACTCTGACTCTGACTCTGACTCTGACTCTGACTCTGACTCTGACTCTGACTCTGACTCTGACTCTGACTCTGACTCTGACTCTGACTCTGACTCTGACTCTGACAAGTTAAGACACAACCTACCCCATGTAAAAATCTGAATATCTACTCGGTTTCCCAATATACAAAAATAATGTCCATGCTCCAAAACAGGTTAAAGATGACGTCCCCCAAAGAATAAAACTTCGATAAGACCGGAAACATTTAACCGAGTACTTTGTCTTGAAAATCGCCAAATACCGGTAAATAAACTGGATGGCTAGCAAGTGCATGGTAACCGAGTATGTGCTACCAAATATCACTAAACAGATATAGATCAATATTGGCAGTTCTTCAGAGAGCCACGAGTTGCTGTATACTAGAACACCAGCTCGGTAATTATGGGTGATTGGTTTGGATATAAACTCGGCGGTGGCGAAGATGATGCCCATGAATGAGAAGGTAATGACCAAGAACTTGTAGTTTCCGTAGATCCCTTTTGAATAATTATGGGCGATGTGGATGAGCAATGTGTTGACTAGAACTGTTGAAAGTACACCAACGCTTGAGAAATATGTCGAGAGATGAGTCCAAACCTTATACATCCTCCTCAAGCTAGGTAAATATACATTTTTGCTCATATATATATATAGTCCTAGGAAATTGAGAAAAGTACATTGCCACCCCCTTAACTAGTAGGTACTGTAGATCTGGTTTTACCTTCAAATGTACTAGACCCTTTCCCTCCAGTCATGAAAGAAAAATTCTTGAGCCAAAGAAAAACTTGGAGCACATATAACAATAGGCGGAAAGAAAAAGAAAAGTTTTGGTGCTCTTTTTTCATTATTGGTTGCTGCGCGGTTTTTTGTTTTTTTTTTCAGCGGGGGAAAAAGAAAATGAATTTTGCAGTAAATTATTCATTTTACTTTTCCTTTCGTCTTTTTTTTTGTTTGTTGGATAAAAGAAGAAAAAGAAGTGAAATTCATTATTTTTCTCAAATTGGCGGGTTGTGAATCGTTTCTCTTTCTCACCGTGATGTGCAATTCAGAATTTATTATCTCGCAAACGCATTTTTCAGAATTTTTCTCGCTCATTCTCTTCTTATAACAAAAAACAATTGCAAATACGAAACATAATGCGAAACGGAGAGACGCAGAGAAACAACCATTAATAATAAGCGAGAGAGAATGCGAAAATATCTTTGCAATTTACTCATCACTCGCCATGCAGCGTTCGTGGTGTAATGGTCAGCATGGATGCCTTCCAAGCATTCGACGGGGGTTCGATTCCCCCCGAACGCAGATTTTTTTCCATTTTTTTTTTATTTTTATGTTGTGTTTGTTTTTCAAAAAAAGTTTGGTCCCTCCCTGAAAGCGTTACAAATAGCGACAAAAACTTTTTTTTTTTCGCTTCCCCTCTTGCCTCCGTGCATCGAGCATAAATGTGTAGATGTATGTGTCTCTCTGTTCGCCGTTTTTTTTCTCTCTATTGATCCATGAGGAGAGGGCTCGCCGCGCGAGGCTTCTGACGCATCGATTTCTCTAATTCTCGTCTCTCCATTTCTCGCGCTCACACGATTCTGAAGACGTATATTTTAAATGGTCACAAAGTAATCTTTATATTTCTTCTTTCTTTCGTTCGCTTCTCTTTTTTTTTTTGCATTTTTTTGCCAGCTTTCGGAAGTCATATTTCTTCCAAAAGGAAACGATTTCGTTGTTTTTATTTGTTTCTACTGATTTCTACTGATTCAAAAACTGAAACTCTATATAAAAAACTTCCAATTTTTTATTTTCTTCATTTTCTTCAAAAAAAAGCAAAACCGGAAGCAAGCTCGAAAATTTTTGCACAACAAATCCCAAGAGCATCTCAGCTTCAACTCTTCAAAATATCAGCCATTTTTTCAAGACAAAACATCTATTTTTTTCGGCAGAGAGAAGAACTTTTTTATGATGTGAGATTTTTCCATATTTGGCCTAGTTTTGCTGTTCGAAATTCTGTTAATATTTTCGTGTTCAAACTCGACTTCCACGTGGTTGTTTTGATCCAGCTATACCTTTTGGTTTGAGAATTGATCATTGATTTGATAACCTAAAGTTTTTAAAACGTGTTTTTTGGGGCACATGCACTATTCAATAAAAGTCATCTTTGATATATATCCACGTGTATATTCGAGTTATAATTACGTGTATATTTGACTAATATTCACGTATATTTTTGAAAAATGCCTACGTGTATATACGAGGTAAAACTACGTGTACACTTAACTAATACTCACGTATAATTTTGACAGATAGCCACGTGTATGTTTCAAATTATATCCACGTCTGTTTTGTTAATAGCCAAGTGTATTTTAAAATTAATAGTTAGTTACGTATATGTTTGAATAATACCCACGTATATAATTTTAATAACCACTTGTATCTTTGACAGACATCCATGTGTATATCTTTAATATCCGCGATCTTTTTGATATATATATATATATAAATGGGTTCAGGGCACTACTGGTACCCCAGAAAAAAATTATGGGACCCCTCCTTAACCTTAGTCACCCCTAGGCATTAAAATGTAAATTATAGGGGGACGCTACTAAAAAACCTACCCCAGACGCATATCTCGGGAACCAAAAAATTTAAGCTAACCAAACTTGGCAAATGGGTTCAGGGCACTACTGGTACCCCAGAAAAAAAATTATGGGACCCCTCCTTAACCTTAATCCCATATTAGAAATATATATATATATATATATATATATATATATATATATATATATATATATATATATATATATATATATATATATATATATATATATATATATATATATATATATATATATATATATATATATATATATATATATATATATATATATATATATATATATATATATATATATATATATATATATATATATATATATATATATATATATATATATATATATATATATATATATATATATATATATATATATATATATATATATATATATATATATATATATATATATATATATATATATATATATATATATATATATATATATATATATATATATATATATATATATATATATATATATATATATATATATATATATATATATATATATATATATATATATATATATATATATATATATATATATATATATATATATATATATATATATATATATATATATTTCTAATATCCACGTGTATATTAGAGTTATAACTACGTGTATATTCAACTAATAATCAGTGACTTGTATATTTTTAATATCAACGTATATTTTTTCAATTTCACTAATATCCACGTTTGAATTCATCTACGTATATATTTTTAATAATCACCTGTATTTTTTTCCTCATAACCACTTGGGTATTAGGACATTAAAATAAGAACCGCAATCTAATTTAAAGCTGAAAATCCACGTGGTTTTTTTTGCCGTCTAATCTCATACATCATTTTCAACTTGGATCAAACCTCACAAAATTTTTGTTTTTCTCCCTATTTAATCCACAAAATAGGATTATTATATTAATATATATTTTTGAAGCTAGGGATTATAAACAAGTACTTGATAACAAGAAAGTAAGAAAATTAGATTTTCGCCCAATTTCAATTTGTCTTCTTGTTGTTTCCTGAAGTTTTTGTTTTTGAAAAATAGCCATGTTTGTCTCCTCTTTTCTCATGTTGTACACAGAAAAGAATAATTGAATTATGAACACATACACACACACATATACACAACGCACAATCGATTCTCGCTCCATTTTTTGTTCTTCTTCTTCTTCTCGCCGAAGAATCCTAAAAAGCAATGGGAGGAGGTGGAATTTAATATGCATTTTTATTTTTTTCGCCCCGTTTATTTTTCTTTCTGGCTCTATATTTATTTTTTGTTTGTGGTCTGGAAATTCGAGAAGATTCAAGTTTTTTTTTTGTGTTTCGATAGGAGATGGGGGTTGGATTTCATTTTGGGGGAGGTTTATGAGGTCAGAGAATTCTTTATTTGGGAGATCCATATGAATCTTGGGATCTCGAGAGATAGAGAGCCTAGATACCCTAGATACCCCAAAATACCCTAGATACCCTAGATAGGCTAGATACCTCAGAATACTCTAGATACCCTAGATATCCTAGATATCCTAGATACCCTAGATACCCCTAGATACCCTAAATATCCTAGATACCCTAGATACCCCTAGATACCCTAGATACCCTAGATACCCTAGATACCCTAGATACCCTAGATACCCTAGATACTCTAGATACCCTAGATACCCTAGATACCCTAGATACCCTAGATACCCTAGATACCCTAGATACCCTAGATACCCTAGATACCCTAAATACCCTAGACACCCTAGATAGCCTAGATACCCTAGATACCCTAGATACCCTAGATACCCTAGATACCCCTAGATACCCTAGATACCCTAGATACCCTAGATACCCCAGATACCCTAGATACCCTAGAAAAGTTTTGTGATACAATCAATTTTCCCTTAACCTCTGACCTTCACAAATATTTCAACCAAAAACTCCAACCAAGTAATAAAAACTGGCAACCAAACACATCCGGCCGGCTCTTTCTTATGTTTCCACGGAAACTCTGCCCCCTTCGCCTTCACTCTCCCAAAAAAAAAATACATACATACATATATGAAAAAAAAAACAAATTCTAATCCACCTAATCCATCCCTCAAACTGACACACGCGCGCCGTTTGAAAAAGAGTTTCATTCTCGATGTTTTTGTTGTTTTTTTTTCGTCGCTTCTAGTTGCTCTCGCGCCTCATTTCGAGATTCATTGAAATCGTCGAGACTAGACCAACGCTCTTTTTTTCTATTTAGCCAGCTTCATATATATAAATATATGTATTTATTGTGTTTTTCGGTGTGAGAGATTTTTTATTGATTTTAGCCATTTGGGTTCCAACGGGGAAAAACAGAAATATTCAGGATTTCCTGTTTTTTTGGTAGCTCAAAACGTCATTTCCTTTCCAAATCTCAAAAAAAAAATTTTTTTTTTTAGGCAAGTCAAAAGCTGAAAATCACTACATTCTGAGAATTGTTTCTGATCCTATTTCGTAGTTTTTTGCAAAGTTTTTCTTAGTAATTTTCTTTGTAAGACCTTAAAATGGAGACTGAAATATGTAGTTAGCGGCTGAGGTCCATATAGAATTGTCTAGTTACAAAAAAGATGGCTAGAATAGAAATTTGTGCAGTTTAGTTGCAGTCATTGTAGTTTAAATACAGTCATTGCATTTCAGATGAAGCTATTGTAGTTTAAATACAGTTATTTCAGCACACTTGCAGTTATCGTAGTCTAAATACAGTCATTGTAGTTCAAATGCAACTATGGCAGCTTTATGGTAGTTATTGAAGGTTAAATGCATTAATTGCAGCTTAGTTGCATTTATTGTAGTCTAAATACAGTTATCGCAGCTCGCTTGTAGTTTAAATACAGTCATTGGAGTTAAATTGCAATTTAATTCCAGTTCTCGGGGAAAAATCGGCAAGCTTGCGGCAATTTGTCGCAAACTTGCGACATTCGGCTGTCGCAAGGCTTGCGGTGTTCTTGCGCCAATAGTCGCAAGCTTTGCGACATCTAGCAGCAAAACTACTGCACGGCTTGCGACACCCTTGCGCCAGAAAAAATGTGTCGCAAGTTTGCGACAAACTGCCGCAAGCTTGCGACAAGGGAAAAGCCTTGCGACACGCTTGCCGTTTTTTCCCCGAGTTACTGTAGTTTAAATACAGTTCAGTTGCTGTTATTAAACTTTGATTGCAGTTATAGCAGCTCAGTTGCAGTTTTCGAAAATTAAAGGAAAGCAAACGCTTTAAATGATTATCTAGTTTTCTTTTATTAAACTGAAGTTGACTAAAATACCCGAAACATGACAATTTCATTAACGAAATAATATTTCGAAATAAAAAGAAAAAAAAATGTTATTGTTGAAGTTTAATTCCTTTTCGTATTTTTTTTGTAGCCAATATCTCCTAAATGTGGCTCAACAAGTTGCTCTTAAATAAAAGAGCACAATTTTTTGGAATTTTTGGAAAGGGTCTAGTTTTTGAGAAAATTTCATTTGAAAAAATGAATTTGGAAACTTTGCATGTAAATTAGCTATAAGTTTCTCACTTTGAACATTTTTTTCGAATACTAGACTTACCTTAAAAATTGTGCTCTTTCATTTAAGATCAACTTGAAAATTTTAGCTCCCATGTTCCACGTGGATATTCTGTGACTTATCTGACCCTATGTCGCGCCTGATATTTATCCTCTCCTCATATTATTTTATCGATTCTCCTTAAATAACTACCTAAACAATTCCATATTTCCAGGTCACATTCCCAAACACAAACCTTCCATTCTTCGATCTCTCATCCAACCGAAAATCTACAGTAACCAGCTTTCAAAATGCCGGGCGACGATGATGTTCCAGAATCGCTTGAAGCAATCAACTTGAAAATGAACGCCGTCACCGACGATGTAAGTTACTTGTGGTTGTTTGTGACTCGGGGGCCATTTCCTTAGGGGACCCCACCCCAAATAATGAAAACTAAACTTGCCTCGGCTTGGTGAAATCCCCCCCAATTTTATTTGCCATTCGTTTTGCAGATTTTTTTTCAATTTAGAAAAAATACTAGATATTGGAGTACTGTAGATTTTTTGTTGCATTAAAGAGAGAAAAAAGAGAAAACTTCGAGTACCCCTTTTTTGCCAACACACATACATACACACCAATTTGAGCATCTCGGAATAAATTGAAAATTCGCATGTCATTCACTAATTTTTCCATTTTTTCTCCTTTTTTTGTCGTAGAGAAGAACTACATGTTTCATATATATATATATTTTTTAATTTTCAACACGCGCTTCTATGTAGTTGCCTAGATGGCGCAGTCGGTTACGGTTTTGCTATAGAGTGTAGATGGGCAGGTTCGATCCCTGCTCACGGCGAGGCGAATTTTTTTTCCCGATTTCCTCACAAATAAATCTATCTGTCGCGACCAAAAAAGCAATTTAAACATCAATATTTTCTACATGTCATTTCATTTGAAAAGTGTTTGAGGAAATAATAATATGGGCATACATATAGCATAGAATAGCAAAAAAAAAAAGAGTCTTTCTCTCTCATTTCGTCGTTTTTTGTTGTTCTTCTCCTTCCATCCATATCCACCACATTCACATCCCATCCCCATCCATCTCTACTCAACTAATAGAATAACTATATTTCAAGCCCATTTTGCTCCGATGTACAACATACTTACTTCACCCTTCCCAAAAAAAAGAGCATTTTTGTGTGGCGCTTGAAAATAACAGTGTGGCTGAGATAGTTCAGTGGTAGCGCGCTGATCTTTGAATCGAGAGGTGCCGGGATCGATCCCCATCACTTTAGTATTTTTTTTATTTAACAAGGGAGGTTGTTAACTGACTCAGAAAGAGATCTATATCATCTGATATTGTTTTTGAAGGGGGTCCTACTCCGATCAATATCCCTTAATTATCTCTGCGCAGAAAGCTGAAAGTTTAGTTCAAAGTACGCTTGAAATATCTTCTCGAATTTATATATTTTCAGTGCAGGGTTCTTAGGCATGAAAAAAAGTGCTGGAAAATCAAGTTCTAAAAATGTTCAAATAGAAATTTTTGAATTTTCAGTTTCTTAATAAATTATCTATCATTCTAAATATGTAAAGAATGGAAAATCACACCAGTTCTTATGAAGTTTGCTATGTTTGCAACTCTGAAAATCTCGATTTTCAGCTTTCTATGTGGATCTCAGCGTAAACTAGATACAAGATGTTGATCAGCATCAAAAACTGTATAGGAACGCTTTTTCAAAAGTGCGTTAACACACCTCATGTGAATCCCTAGTTCAGTGGTAGCGCGCTGGTTTTCGAATCGAAAGGTGGTGGGATCGATCCCCACCACTTCAATTTTTCTTTTTTTTTTTTTGTTGAATTTCCTAACTTTTTGTTGTAAATATGTAACTTGAGAAAAATGAATGTGAGAATTTCAAAAGCCTCTTTTTTGTGCAAAGAATAGTTTTTTTTTGTCAAGCAGGTGGTTTTCCCCATTTTTAGTGTTACGTGATGAAAATATGAAACCCCTCAAAAATGTTGAAAAGTGCAAATCTCTCGTGTCACCGAAGAGAAAAGCCAAAAAAAAACGCGAAATTCGTTAGAACCCGCCCGAAGGGGGGTAGGACATTTTCTAATTCAAAATGCATGTATATTTTAAAGCCAAATGTATAGATGAAGAGAAGCCAAAAAAAAAATCGAATTCATGTCCCCCGCCCTGACATTTTAATACGTTTTGATGGCCCCAAAAAAATACATGTATGTATTGATTCTTCCATTCCATGTTTTTTGTCTTTCATGACATTTTGCTCTTCACATAGGTATTGAATTTCGTCGCAAAGAGCGGCGCCCCCGACCGACTCACACATGAAATTTGTTGTTTTTTGAGGAGCCACCATATTTCCCCCCATATCCATCCAAAATAGACACACTCACATTCATTTTGTCATCCCAGTTAGTCAGTCAGTCAGTCGAGTGTGAAATTTCGTGCTGGAAAAAAGAGTGGTGGAGGAACAATTTGATTACCCATAAAAAATCGCGCTCGGATTTTTTTCTTTGAGTTTCGTTGAGTCGCGCCCCATTTTTAGACTGCAAATTGAACTTTTATTTTTGGCGCCAGAAAATTTATATAATCCACGTGTGTTCAGCGTTTTTTCGAATCTATATGGAAATTTTATTGAATTTCAAACCGTCTGAAAATCTCTCTCTATCTCTCTATCTCTCTATCTCTCTATCTCTCTATCTCTCTATCTCTCTATCTCTCTATCTCTCTATCTCTCTATCTCTCTATCTCTCTATCTCTCTATCTCTCTATCTCTCTATCTCTCTATCTCTCTATCTCTCTATCTCTCTATCTCTCTCTGTTCCTTTATCTCTATTTCTCTATCTTCAACATCTCTAACTTCTCTAGCCTTATTTTCCTACCTAAACTCTCTCTATCTCTCTATGTCTCTCTCTATCTCTATCTCTCTCTATCTCTCTCTATACCTTTCTAGCCTCTCTAGCCTCTCTAGCCTCTCTAGCCTCTCTCAATCTCACATTATATAACTCTCTTTTCCATCATACACCTCTCACTATTCAGTTGTATCTCACTCTCACACAAGTGACACACTTCTCCCCCCGATCGTACTCTACAATCGGGGATGTCGTCCGCGACGCGCAACACCAACATCAACGGCGGCGCGGCGCGACATCCCCGTCCGTTCGCCACCCAACAACACCACATCGACATCAACGGCCTGCTCCTGCCAGCCGACATGAGCGACGAACTTCAGGGTCTCAATGTCGGCATCGATAACAAGACTATTGAGGTTCTTCTTGACCTGGGGTTCTTTGGGAAGGGTGTCCTTGGGGGAAGCGTGGATAGATTAATCAGCTGATGTTGTAATTTTCAGTCTCTCGAATCCACACGTCGTATGCTTGCCCTATGCGAAGAGAGTAAAGAGGCCGGTATTCGAACTCTTGTCAATTTGGACGATCAAGGAGAACAATTGGAGCGATGCGAAGGCGCGTTGGATACCATCAATCAAGACATGAAAGAGGCCGAAGATCATTTGAAGGGAATGGAAAAATGTTGCGGGTTGTGTGTGCTCCCATGGAACAAGTGAGCTATACTCTTCTTAAAAATGATTAATCTGAAAATTTTGCAGAGCCGATGACTTCGAGAAGAACTCAGAGTACGCAAAAGCTTGGAAGAAGGATGATGACGGTGGTGTGATTTCAGATCAGCCAAGAATCACTATTGGTGATCCAACTATGGGACCACAAGGAGGATACATCACAAAGTGAGTGGCTATCTCTCTATCTCTCTAGGGTGTCTAGGGTGTCTAGGGTATCTAGGATATCTAGGGTATCTAGGGTATCTAGGGTATCTAGGGTATCTAGGGTATCTAGGGTATCTAGGGTATCTAGGGTATCTAGGGTATCTAGGGTATCTAGGGTATCTAGGGTATCTAGGGTATCTAGGGTATCTAGGGTATCTAGGGTATCTAGGGTATCTAGGGTATCTAGGGTATCTAGGGTATCTAGGGTATCTAGGGTATCTAGGGTATCTAGGGTATCTAGGGTATCTAGAGTATCTATCTCTCTATCTCTAAATTACCTTTTTTTCCTCCAGAATCACAAATGACGCTCGCGAAGACGAAATGGACGAAAACATCCAACAAGTCTCGACAATGGTAGGCAATTTGCGAAACATGGCGATCGACATGAGCACAGAAGTGTCCAACCAAAACCGACAACTCGACAGAATCCACGACAAGGCACAATCCAACGAAGTTCGCGTCGAATCAGCCAATCAACGAGCCAAGAAACTTCTCTAAGAATCTCGACAATAATAATCATGATGATATTAACAATGATAATAAATATGATGACTTCTCACATCCCCCCCCCATAGCCTAACCTTACGGTAGTAACAAATTCTTGCGTGCTTTGATCAAACTTCCCTTCTCTCTCTCTTCCACACAGTTACAATAAAACAACAATAATAACAATAATTTGTATTCTGAAATTTTAAAAATAAATATTTACATTTATTCTTGAATTTTTTTGACCCCATGAAGTTATTCAATGTATAACTTTGATTTCTCCGTCATGAAAAATAAGTGAAACACAGACGGTGAACTCAGGAACAGTAAGACACATCGGTTCGTTGCGAGACCACCTTTCTTCACTTATCAAAAACAAAAATTCGACGCTTCAGATACATAAAATACTATCCAAACTGTGAATATATTATTCTCATTTAGTGTTTCGTGTATATTTTTGGTTCTGCTCGGTATTATGTGTGATTTTTTAGAATTATAGAAAATGTAGTTTAAAATCTCAAAAACTGACCTAAAAAATAGCTTATAGCCAAAAGGATATCCTAGAAATTAATGAACACAATATGTTTTGACTTTAAAATAACTAGTAATATGAGAACCGGAATTTACATATGTACGGGTTGAAAATATCCAATAACTTACCTCATTCTAAAAATAGAAAAATTTTTTTTGAAAATTTCTACGTGATATATACATTCTATGACGTGGCATGTCGTTTCTATTTCATTTTTAATTTCCCGTATTGAACCTACATCCTAAAATATATAAGTAAGTTTTCTAGATCTTGTATACCCTTAAAATTAGGTCCAAAATTATTGAATACAAAGTTCATCATCATTCATAGTCTCATGAATTTTTGAATTCCAACAGGTTTTGAAAAATACACATTTTTTTCTCTGTTCCGAAAAACGGATTAATATTTGTACATATCCCATATTTGTTCATCATTGAATGAAACTTTCAATATTATTTTTATTTTACTACATATATATATATTTCATTTTCATAACTATACAAACAATAGATTTTCAAAATTTTCGCCGGTGCCTAGCAACAAAGCTCACCTCCCTCATTGTATTCCATTTGTTCTTCGCATGAAACTTGTCTGGAAGATTCTCGTATTTTCCATATTCATTTGTAAGTTCTTTTTTCTCAAGTATCATTTTTTTTTAAATATTTTCCTTCTAGGTGCTACATTTTTTATGACCTATGATCGAGATGTTTCAAATATCAATAATATTTCGAGACCTGTGAGAATTGATGAGTTGGATTTATTGGATCAAATGCATGATAACAATAGCAAAAGTGATATTGTGAATGAGACGGTGGATTGGTATTCGGCAGATTTTCAAGATCGCAATTTTAGTTATCGATTTTTGAAACATCCGGGGTATTGTGATAGGTGAGTCATAGTGGCACCCAAGATCAAAATGTATAACGAATGAGCATGAATGGGAGGGCTCGCTTGCTCATTTCAGTGTTTGGCTGAGTTTAACTAAAAATCTGTTCCAAATTATCCATAATTCTTGACTGTTTTGTTGATTTGAATGTAGATATATCATCCTAAAGTAAACCAAGACCAGTTTCATCTAATATTTAATATACATACACTTAAACTGAATCATGAATCATGTCAATGGTCAGAGAAATAGTCAATATATTATCAAATCAGGGCACTATGTTAGTCACAAAATCAAGAACAACCCCATTTTCAGGTCAGAAGTTCATTTCCCAGACTTTTCTGAAATCTGACAATATTTTTTGAGCCATTTACAAGGTCACTTTTGAAAGTGTCCGTGAGTATTTTCTCCTATATTTTTGCTGGGAAAAATAATGTAGAACTAACTCACTCAAAAATTGGTTCATTTCATAGTATTTCTGTAGAAAGAGCATTGTATGAGCTCTTTTTATTAGTCAAAATTCAACACGCGCTCTATTGATAATGTTATACTTATCAGATCCAAATGATACTGATTTTGATATCAGGATTGAATTCTACGAGTCGAATGAGCCCGTAAATCAACTCTTGTTCAAAAACAAAACTACAGTAACCCAGTGGCAGCAACAGACATTTATTGTGCTATGTTCAAAATGCTCACAAGAAGTTTCTTTTGATCACCAACTCTATAGTCCTATTTTCCAGATCAGTAGAAGTCCTCATAATCGTCTTATCAATGACGAATAATTTCGAACTCCGTGAAACGATTCGTCAAACATGGGGAGCCGCCAACGACACCCGTGTGCGCATCAATTTCCTCTTCTCTGGCCACCCCTCCATCACCAATGAGACCGATGTTATCATGACAAACCTGCCGGACACCTATGAGAACTTGATTGTAAAAGTCCACTCGCTGCTCACCTACAAGTCACAATTCTGTGCCAACGCGAGCTATGTTCTCAAAATTGATGAGGACGCGATTGTGAATATTCCAGAGGTTCTCGCTCGCCTTCAAGCGGTTCCCCCTATCGCCGATCCCAACTCCTTGATGTGCTTTGTATGGAAAAATGCTCTCCCCAAACGGGACCGAAACAGCAAATGGTACATGCCGCGAACCTTCTGGCCATCAAAATACTATCCAAATTACTGCAACGGTCCGATGTATATAATTGGTTCGAATGTTATCAATAAAATGCTATGCGAAACAAAGAATCAAAAATTCTGGAAACTCGAAGATGTGTTCTGGACAGGTGTCATCGCTCAAGTCCTTCGTATTCGACATTTCGAGTGGAATCACTTGCACTCAACCAATGTGAAAACGGCGAATGTCAAAAAGTGTCACAAAAAAGTGCCTTTTGTTACGTGGTATGACTTCAAACCTGCAGGGGAGATTAGATCGGCTTATGAAATTCTTAAGAATGATACGTGTTAATGTTATTTACGTGTAATTATGAAAAATAAATTTTGTTTAAAAATGAATTTATTAAATCAGTGTTTGAGGAACATGACACTTCTTGCTGGGCATGCGCAATATGCGGCATCGTGTCCGACGAGTCCTGGATTACCGGGTGCTCCTGGTTGTCCAGGTCTTCCGGCGAACCCTGGTGTTCCTGGTCGTCCTGCTGGTCCGCAAGTTCCATCAGTTCCCGGTGCTCCTGGTCTTCCTGGTTGTCCGAGTGGTCCTTGACGTCCCGGTTGTCCTGGTCGTCCTGGTTGTCCGGGCTGGCCACGTCCGCGTCGTCCGTCTTTTCCTGGGAGACCTGGGCGGCCTGGTTGTCCGTCTCTTCCTGGTAAACCGGCTGGTCCTTGAAGTCCCAATGGTCCTGGTCTTCCTGGCAATCCACGTTGTCCTGGTGTTCCGATGCGTCCTGGGAATCCTGGACGTCCAACAGGTCCAGCAGGTCCAGCGTTTCCTGGCGCTCCACGTGGACACTTGACACATCCCGCATCACGTTGTGGACAAGGTGCGGCGTGGATTGTTTGATAGTTGTCGCGTCCACGTTGACCCGGTTGACCTGGGTATCCGCGTTTTCCTGGTTGTCCTGGTGGACCTGGTGGTCCTCGAGGGCATCGTGGCTTTGGTGGTTCGCATTGACACCACGCTGGAAGGCTGGAGAATTGACCACGTTTTTGGCGGAATACACTGTTGAATGGGTTGACTTTTGGCTTGGATGGTGGAGAGACGGTGACTTGGATGTCCATCATTTCGACCCACGCCGCATCGGTCTCGACACGGAATACTTGAACACCATCGAGAACCTGAAAATATTTAAGTTAAAAGTGATTTAAGAAAATCTTCTACCTCATCATGCATCTCATTAATAGTGTTGAAAAGCGATGGGATCACAATCAAACATGTGATAACAGCCAAAGTGGAAGCTGCCGAAGCAATACCGACCAAAAGTTTCTCCTCGAACATTATCTGAATCGAGAAAATGTTCTGACTTCAAACTTTGCGCATCGCTCCCTTTTAAAGCACCACCATCTCGAATTGACCATGACCTACTGCCCCGCCCATTTTTCATTTACCTGCAGGCAGGAAGCGAAGCGACGAAAAAAAAACGGTTTGATGATAAGGTACCAACTTTCACTCCTGAAAAAACGAAAAACTTCCGAAAATGACTGGGAAGAGATAGAAGAAAAAATGTTTTGACCTTGGAAAAGTTTGGAAAATGACCTGAATTGTTGGGTTGAGAAATGAAGAAATTTTGAAATGTTTAATGAGTAGTACTTGAAAAATTTTTTGGAGGTCGACAAATTAGGAAATCTTTGAAATTGAAAAGAGTCTGAACTCAAAAAGGGCATAGTTGATAGTATGGTGTCCTTGTTTGCAAGTGAATCTATGGAGATATTTGAATGAGGACACTTCCATTGATGGTCAACCTCTTGTAGCTAGGACAGTTGTTACAACTCAACTCGCAATGATTCACACGGATGAAGAGATATTTAAAAATCATAAGGAGTTCAGACCAGAAAGATTTTTGGAAAATGAGGAACTTGAGAAAATAATAATCCCGTTTGGAATTGGAAAACGAGTATGTTCTGGAGAATCATCGGCAGGAGCCGAATTATATTTGGTGAGATAGAGAGGAGGCTCTAGTACATGAAGAGATTTTTTTTTTAGATCCTTGGCAATCTGCTTCTCCGTTACGAAATTCAAAGTGGTGTTGAGAAAGTTCCAAAGATTGAGACTATTTCTTTGTTCGCAATGATTGAATTAATAATTTTTTTTTCTGGATAAAAAAATCAGATAATAATACTTCATTTCTCATCAAAAATTCTGAATTATTGCTTATGTCTATTGATAAAAGCGGCGGTTCTCTTTGGACATGGACAATATGAAGCATCAGGTCCTGGGGGTGCTGGTTTTCCTGGTGATCCAGGTTGTCCATCAGATCCACGATTACCCGGTTGTCCTGGCTGTCCACCCGGTCCGGGCTGTCCTGCCGATCCTGGTCCTCCCGGTTGTCCAGGTTGTCCATTAGGCCCAGCTGGTCCAGGCAATCCTGGTCTACCTGGTTGTCCCGGTGTTCCACTTCCACGTCGTCCATCTTGTCCAGGTCTACCCGGTTGTCCCGGTCCTCCATCTCTTCCCGGTTGTCCACGATCTCCCGCTGGTCCCGCTTGCCCCGGTCGACCGTCATTACCCTTTCTACCCGGCTGTCCTGGCTGTCCTGATGGTCCCGGTGCTCCCGGTGCTCCCGAGTTTCCTGGACTACCTGGTGGACCTTGTGGACACTTCACACATCCTTGTTGTCGTTGTGGACATGGTGCAGCGGTCGGGCGATCATAGTTATCGCGTCCACGTGGACCAGGTTGACCTGGTGTACCCGGTTGTCCTGCTCGACCCGGTGGACCTGGTGGTCCTGGAGGGCATTGTGGCTTGGCTGGTTCACATTGACACCAAGATGGAAGTCCAGCAAATCCTTGACGCTTCTGACGGAAGACACTATTGAACGGGTTAACCTTTGGCTTAGATGGTGGCGAGACAGTGATCTGAATGTCCATCATCTCAGTCCACGCCAAATCTGTTTCCTGCCGGAACACCTTAACACCATCAACAACCTGAAATTTGCCATTGATTTTAGAAATAGTACCTCCAAAGTGACTTATGCTAACCGTCTCATAGGTATCCTGAATTGTCCCATAGAGCGATGGAATCACCACCAGACACGTCATCACCGCCACAATTGATGCCGCCGATGCCAAGCCTACCAGAACCTTCTCTTCCATCATTCTTCGATGTTGAAGATGCTGAAATTCTGAATCCAGGCCTCCTTAAATACCCTCTGATTTGTTATGTGTGGCTTCTCCCAAAAATGTGTAATAATTAAAATTCTTTTGTGTAATCTTTAATCGAAATGTTCATTTTTTGTTGTTATAATACACAAAAATCTCGAAGACATATATCTCGCAAACACCCAAATGTCCTTCAAATAAATAGCATAATTGGATGAATGAATGGGTTTTTTGGAATGACCTGAATTTGCTGTTGATTTTTGTTTTCTTGCAAAAAAAAAAACAAATACTTTGATTTATGATATGTTGATAGTGTTAGTGTTACACAAAAATTTCAGAACAAAACAAAACAACAAAAAAAGGCAAAAGTATGGACCAGTAAACAATGAAAATGGTCAATATATAAGGCTTTTGAAGTTGAAAAATGTATCATCACAAAATGATAGAAGAAAAAATACTAGTAGGTCTTGCAGCGACTGTGAGTACTGTAGCGGTGCTGGTGTGCATTGTAGTTTTGCCATCGCTCTATTCGACTATTCAGGATTTGCATGATGATGTTAGTGAGACTTTCTTCAAGACAAAATATATTTCATTCTTTCAGGTCGTTGATGGTGTTCAGAACTTTAGGACTGAAACAGATTTGGCGTGGACTGAGATGATGGACATTCAGATCACTGTCTCGCCACCATCTAAGCCAAAGGTTAACCCGTTCAATAGTGTATTCCGTCAGAAGCGTCAAGGATTCGCTGGACTTCCATCTTGGTGTCAATGTGAACCGGCTAAGCCACAATGCCCTCCAGGTCCACCAGGTCCTCCAGGACGAGCAGGACAACCAGGTACACCAGGTCAACCGGGTCCACGTGGACGCGACAACTATGATCGCCCGACCGCTGCACCATGTCCTCAACGACAACAAGGATGTGTGAAGTGTCCACAAGGTCCACCAGGTAGTCCAGGAAACGTGGGACCACCGGGGGCACCGGGACCATCAGGACAGCCAGGACAGCCGGGTAGAAAGGGTAATGACGGGCGACCGGGGCAAGCGGGACCAGCGGGAGATCGTGGACAACCGGGAAGAGATGGAGGACCGGGACAACCGGGTAGACCTGGACAAGATGGACGACGTGGAAGTGGAACACCGGGACAACCAGGTAGACCAGGATTGCCTGGACCAGCTGGGCCTAATGGACAACCTGGACAACCGGGAGGACCAGGATCGGCAGGACAGCCCGGACCGGGTGGACAGCCAGGACAACCGGGTAATCGTGGATCTGATGGACAACCTGGATCACCAGGAAAACCAGCACCCCCAGGACCTGATGCGTCATATTGCGCATGTCCAAAAAGATCTGCTGCTTTCGTCAATAGACATAAACAATAAATTAGTCTTTGTGATAAGAAATGAAATATTTTTCTTTGATTCTGGGCACATTTCAGAATGTTACCTTGATGACAAACTATATTATCCCACTTTCAGGTGATCATTATTTAAAAAATGGGAAACGATCAAGAAAATCAGAAAGTTTCATTCATTTAAAGGTACAAACTTGATGTTATAAACTGGGGGCCGCTTCATCATTGCAAACGATGAAACAGTCTCAATCTTCGGAATCTCCTCATCACCACTCTGAAGATCGTAGCGAAGAAGCAAGTTGCCAAGGATCTAAAAAATATCTCTTCATGTACCAGGAGATGTCCCCTTTCTCTTACCAAATATAACTCGGCTCTTGCCAACGATTCACCAAGACATACTCGTTTTCCAATTCCAAACGGGATTATTATTTTCTCAAGTTCCTCATTCTCCAAAAATCTTTCTGGTCTGAACTCCTTATGATTTTTAAATATCTCTTCATCTGTGTGAATCATTGCGAGTTGAGTTGTGACAACTGTCCCGGCTGCAAGAGGTTGTCCATCAATGAAAGTGTCCTCACTGATATATCTCATTAGGTTGATATTAAGGATAGAGGCGATGCGTTGAACTTCCTTAAATTCAAACCAAAGGACACTTCAAAAACAATTCTCTATACTCACATTGATAACAGCGTTGAGGTATGGTGTATTCTTCTTATCACCAAGCGATAAATGTCTGGTGCCACCGGTCACCTCCATCACCTCTTTTCTAGCCTTCTTCTGGACTTCTGGATGATTCAGAAGACACACTCCAGCCCATGTCAAAGTCGTAGAGGTTGTCTCCTGTCCAGCAATCCATAAATCCATCATATCGATCGATAAGTTATCCAAATTGAAGGTAGTATTCGGATTATTATTACTGTCAGTTTTATCTTTCTCAATTTTATGAATATACGCATCAAGAAAATCGTTATGTTCCTCATTGGTCGGCTTCTCAGCAATACGTTTCTCAATCTCTTCAACACAGAAACCATGTATCCCATCAAATATAGCCAACATTTTCTGTTGTCTAGAATTTCCTTGGATGAAGGACTACAAGTTTGGCTCACCTCCATTTCAACCACCGTGATTTCTGAAGCCACATTGGACAAAACAGTTCAAACAGTCCAAATTTCTCCAGACCGTCTGAAATGTTTTTCTTTAATTCTTCGAATCTTTTGTCATCTCTGGTGAATCGCTCAGACACCAATAATTGGTTGATAATACTTCCCACAAGAAGATCAAAAAATGAGATAGCATCAACGGTGAATTCTTTCGACTTTTGAAACTTCTCAAAATCATGAGTAATCCAATCCAGCTCATTCATAATCTTATCCTCCATCAGATTCCTACCAACCCCAAAATTTCTCAAAGTCATCAAAGCGAATCGTCGATGCTCCTGCCAGAACTCCCCATTCGACGACACAATCCCCCGTCCCTCTCTTATATAATCCATTATCCCTGAAGTGAACCGCGCACTAAAAATGTGGGCTCTCTTGATATGTGTCTCATAGGCTACATTGTAGTCCGAAATATAGACAGTTGCCAATGGTCCAACCCAGATGGTGAAGACTTTTCCATAAATTTTCGAAATTGCATTGAATCCCTCGACAACACCCCCACTTTTCAAAATATGATATATCAATTGATGTAGATTTCCAAGCAAAGGTAGAGGATAAGGGCCTAGAATGACCTAATTATATATATCATATGTATATAGAGGGGACCTACCTCTTGGCAATCTTCGCCGCTTGAACTCATTGTGTAGAAATAAAGCAACAAGGATTGTGAAAAATGTTAAAATCAACAACATATTTATGTATGTTACTCCCACAAAAATAAATGTGGCTTATCATTTTACCATCTTTATAAACATTATCGGGTTTTAATTCGATGTTGTTTTTGTTTTGTTTCTCAAGACTAAAAATTATAATTGGTAAATGATACATAAACTACAAAAAATTGTATTCATTCAATCAAAGGTACAAACTTAATTCTATAATTTGGTGGTCTTTTCATCATTGCGAAGGATGAAACTGTCTCAATTTTGGGAATCTTTTCATCCCCACTCTGCAGATCGTAGCGAAGAAGAAGATTGCCAAGGATCTACAAAAAATCTCTTAATGTACATACTAGAGACTCCTCTCTATCTTACCAAATATAACTCGGCTCTTGCCAACGATTCACCAAGACATACTCGTTTTCCAATTCCAAACGGGATTATTATTTTCTCAAGTTCCTCATTTTCTAAAAATCTTTCTGGCCTGAATTCTTTATGATTTTTGAAAATCTCTTCATCTGTGTGAATCATTGCCAATTGAGTTGTAACAACTGTCCCAGCTGCAAGAGGTTGTCCATCAATGGAAGTGTCCTCACTAATATATCTCATTAGGTTGATATTAAGAATAGAGGCGATGCGTTGGATTTCCTGTAAAAAGTTTTGTACACCTTGTAGAATTAATGATTCTACTCACATTGATAACCGCGTTGAGGTATGGTGTATTCTTCTTATCACCAAGCGATAAATGTCTGGTGCCACCGGTCACCTCCATCACCTCTTTTCTAGCCTTCTTCTGGACTTCTGGATGATTCAGAAGACATACTCCAGCCCATACCAAAGTTGTTGATGTAGTCTCTTGTCCAGCCATCCACAAATCCATCATATCCATTGATAATGTTACTAGATTGAATGTTGAACTTGGATTATTATTACTATCAGTTTTATCCTTCTCAATTTTATGGATATACGCATCAAGAAAGTCGTTATGTTCCTCATTGGTGGGTGGCTCTGAGACACGTTTCTGAATCTCGTCCTGGCAAAATTCCAGAACCCCATCAAATACAGAGAAAACGTTGTCTTGTCTGTAATTGACCGATAAAATGACTCAACTCTTTCTCTACTAACCTCCACTTCAACCACGATGATTGCTGAATCCACAGTGGACAAAACAGTTCGAACATGCCCAATTTCTCCAAGCCATCTGAAATGTTCTTCTTCAATTCATCAAATCTTTTGTCATCCCGAGTGAATCGCTCCGAGACCAATAATTGGTTGATAATACTTCCCACAAGGAGATCGAAGAACGAAACTGCATCGACGATGAACTCTTTCGAATTTTGAAACTTCTCAAAATCATGAGTAATCCAATCCAGCTCATTCATAATCTTATCCTCCATCAGGTTCCTACCAACCCCAAAATTTCTCAAAGTCGTCAGAGCGAATCGTCGATGCTCCTGCCAGAACTCCCCATTCGACGATATGATTCCCCGTCCCTCTCGAAGGTAGTTCATTATCCCCGGTGCATACCGGGTGCTGAAAATGTTGGCTCTCTTGATATGTGTCTCATAGGCTACATTGTAGTCAGCAATATAGACAGTGGCCAATGGTCCGACCCAGATGGCGAACACTTTTCCATAGATTTTCGCGATTGAGTTATATCCCTCGACGACACCCCCACTTTTCAGGATATAGTAGATCAATTGATGAACATTTCCAATCAACGGGAGAGGGTAGGGACCTAAAGTGACCAGATATATCATATAGATAAGACACCTACCTCTTGGCAATTTTCTTCGCTTAAATTCAGTATGTAAAAATAGAGCAACAAGGATTGTAAAAACTGTCAAAACAAGCAACATTTTTCAATAAAAATTCTTATCAGCTAGGCTCTTTTTGTTATCGATACGAATTGCTTGTTTTTTTCCCTCTAAGCCAAAAAACAAGTTGTGCATAATCGGCTTACCCATTGTAACCCCTTCTAGCTAAAAAAAAACTGTTTCGATTGATCAAGTGTGTGTTTGTTTGTGAGTGTGTAATGAACCTTGAAAAAAAGGAGAAAAAACAAAGATCCAAATGGTCACAAGGTCTACTTTTCCTTTTTTTTTTGGTCGTGACTTCACGTCATGGAATTAGTCACCGAGAGAGGAAGAGAGACGGCGACATTTACAGTGTGCTGAGAAAATTTTCAGATCTTGTTAGTTGTCTAGGCGCGGATGCTTGACACACTTGAAAGTGTCAAGAAGTGGTTGCTTGAAGCGAGGAACAGGGTCAAGGAACGGTTGCTTGAAACATTGATTAGTGCCAAAGAGCAGTCGCTTGAGGTGTTAGACAGTACCATAGCGGGATTACTTGAAAAACATTGATACTGTCAAGGTGCGCTTGCTTGAAGTATCCAACAATGTCAAGGAGTGGTTGCTTGAAGCGAGGAGCAGTGTCAAGGAGCAGCCGATTACTCGAAAAACATTGGATAGTGTCAAAGTGCGATAGCTTTATGTGTCCAACAAGGTCAAGAAGAGGTTGCTTGAATAGAGAAGCAGTGTCTAGACGTGGTTGCTTGCATTATTGGTTAATATCAAGGCGCGGTCGCTTGAGACGCCAGACTATGTCAAGGAACGGCTGTTTGGAGTGTTTGATAGTCTCTAGGCAAGGTAGCTTGAAGCGAGAAGTAATGTCAAAGCGAGATTACTTGACGTTCAGATTGAAACCAAGGCGAGGTACCTTGAAGCATCAGATGGTGTTAAGGCGCAGTTGCTTAGTGCACTGATCAGCCTCAAGGCGCCGTTCCTTGAAGCGATGATTGGTCTCAAGGCGCGGTTGCTTGAAGCAATGGTTAGTCTCAAGGCGCAGCTGCAAGAAGAGTCGTACGATGTCAAGGAAGAGTTGCTTGAGTCAAAAAAAAATGAATGCAACGAGATTCAATGAAATATAGTTTATTTGAAACAGAAAAAAACAATGAAATTATGTACATCTCGAAAACATGGGGATTCGCTTATTTTCCCCATCCATATCCACCATATCCACCATATCCACCATAACCTCTACGTCCATATCCACCATACATGCCACGACCGTATCCACCGTACATTCCACCACCATATCCACCATATGGACCATATCCACCCCATTGAGCATCGATGGCGACGAAGCTACACGCCAAAAGGACGACGAGAACGAGGAGAAGTGAAGTAGTAGAAATCATTATTTTGTTTTAGTTGATGATGATGAAAAGTAGGGGAAAATGCTGACTTTTATACCCGTCACTAGATGAATGACCTTTATCAAATCTATTGGTCGAATTGTTCCTTCCTCCTTCTTCGCCTTGCTTCTTCTTCTTCTTGTTTTTTTCGTCGATGAGAAAGAGAAGAGATTTGATAAAGATCAATGTCGTCATTTTTTAACAAGCACTATTAGGCGAACTATGCATATATAGACATAGTATTGATTCGACATAGATCTATGTATGTGAATATACAAATTCATAGAGTATAAAACTGAAAAATCGAATCTAGCTTGATCATTGAACATTAAGATTGTGTCTTATCTTATCTTCATCGTCATCATCTAGGGTATTTCTGAAGGAAGTAGAGAAAAAACCGAAAAATTTAGGCTCAGAACTTTTTATTAGATTAATAGAAAGACCTTAGCCAGATACCAATCCAAGTGCACCGGATGCAACATTCGACGCAGCATTGTATGTAGATCCAACCAGACCAGCTGCTCCATATCCAGTCTGCGCACCATAGCCACCATATCCACTACTATATCCACTTCCATATCCACCATAATTACTGCCGTATCCGCCATAGCTTCCATATCCACCATATCCACCATATCCACTACCATATGTGCCCGACCCACCATATCCACCATATCCACTGTTACCAGTGTTGTAACCACCAGTGTATGGTGGACAATACACTGGACGATATGCGGGAGCTGACTGAATACTAGCTGCTCTACTTCCATGTGCAGTTATGTCACTGATTGAAAAAAACCAGAATCAAGAAAATCAGCAACATTTTTAGATGAACATGTCAATGAATCTTGGTTGACTTATATACTGAATTTCTGAACTGTTACGTATGTATTATTGACACATGCGGCGTTCATTAAAGAACTGAAAGTGCATTCAAACTACGTAATAAACACCATGAAACAAGGGAACAATTTTTGTGCACTCATTATGCGAGTTGAGCCACAAGTCAATATTATTTTCTTGTGATTCAGTTTTTGTCCGTATGGATATTTTTTTGTCTCAAAGACAGTGATAAAGAAATTTCAGACAGTAATGTAACATGAATAAATGTTTAAAAGTACTTTGTAGGTCAGTTGATTGATTTGTAGTGAAAATAATTTTGCATTAAAAAAATATAAAGATCACAGTAGGAAATTTACGTCATGATGAATAGGTAGAATAACATTGACTTGTGTACAGGTCACATAAGTCACGTAAACAACTCATTTGACGGAACTAAATCAAGTAAACAAATTTTTGTGAAGTACATGAACTTTTTCAACATTGATCAGTATTTTTGTATACTGTATTCATTAAACAAATCACAGGCGATTAGCTACGCGATGAGCACCAGAGGAAGACTATGAATATGGTTGATTTCGCGGACGCTTATGTATTTTGTCCCATGAATACTTCAGTACATTCAAACTAGGTAATACTATTTTCTCTGATCAAGTTATGTTTATATTTAAATTTTTCATCATTTCATAATCATATAAGCCAAAGTTCAATCGGTACCACCACGCGCTCTATTGATAATGTGCATTTTTTTTTCTGACTGAAAGCGATTTTCAGCGTATTTCGACATCAGAGTCGGATTCTACGAGTCAGAGTACCCCGAGTAGTAGTTGTAGTTGTTTTCCTATCAAATAGTTTTGTTCTGGAAATATTCAATACTGAAAATTGAAACTATTGAATTTTAAACAATACACCTGAACTGTTTCAAATATGAATAACTAAATTCTATAGGAAACTATGAGCCATATATGACTTATGGACATAGTTATCTCGAACTCTGATACGTTTAAGATACACTAAATTTCTGTAACAAAATTACCATTGAACTTTTAGGCATCCACCCATTTTGACCTGTTCCGTTGACTTGTTTTGACTGTAAATGTTTATCAACTGACAATTTCAATAATGTTTGGCCATCCAGTGCACATGTCTATCATGTTTGATTAGTTACTGGTTTATATGGTAGTGTTTCGATGGGTATACATAATTCAAAACTTCTACATTATAAAAACTTCATTCAAACATGCATAACATAATTATCAAAATCCACTTGGTTTTGGCTCATTTTCCATAATAATAAGGCTTATAATGATAAGGATAATAAGCTTCTGAAAATCGTTTACATTATAAGTATTTACATATCATGTCTCATAGCTCACTTCTCCATCCCCAAAACGCGTCAACGACATTGAGATATACCACGATGAGCAGGTAGATCAGGAAATTATATAGCGGACAGGAGGCACAATACCACTGACTTATATACAGTTTGCAGCCGACACGTAAACAATTCATTTAACAAAACTAAGTCAGGTAAATAAGATTGTTCCGGTTTTCTTTCCGGTGAACTTTATGTTACATTTCATCAAAGTTTGGGATATCTTGTTAACTGATCAAACTTCTACTGGTGTATCTGGTTCATCAAATTCAAGTAGTTGTGTATTTTTTCATTATGTAGACATTAACAAAATCCACTTGGCTTTTGTTCATTTTCCCCATTCGTAATAATAATAAGGCTTATAATAATAAGTATAATAAGCTTCTGAAAATCATTAATATACATCTCATGTTTCAAATCTCATTTCTCCATCCCCAAAACGCGTCAACGACATTGAGATATAAAATTCTGCACGTAAACAACTCATTTTAAAAAAAAACTAAGTCAGGTAAACAAGTCATGCACTTTATCCGGTTTTCTGATGATCTTTTTGTTACATTCATCAACATCGTGTAAAAATTCAAAAAAAAAATAATTCATTCATGTAAAAAAAAAATCACATTATCCAAGACTTCCAACTAGACCACCTGCTGCACCAACAGCGGAGCTTGCTGCATTCCCTGCACCATTAGCTAGGCCACTTGCGCCAGAAGCAACGCTATTTGCACCACCATAAGGACCAGCATTTGCGCCATAGGGGCCTTGTGCACCATACGGAGCAGCATTTGCGGCATAGGGGCCTTGTGCACCATATGAGCCCTGTCCTCCATAACCACCTTGATATCCACTGTATCCTTGACTACCACCATATCCACCTTGATATCCACTGTATCCTTGACTACCACCATATCCACCTCGATATCCACTGTATCCTTGACTACCACCATATCCACCCTGATATCCACTGTATCCTTGACTACCACGATATCCACCCTGATATCCACTGTATCCTTGACCATAACAATCATCTCCACCAGACGTACCACCAAGCAAACTCCACAAAAATTGATGTGTGGGCACGATCAAACAGGTCAAAGCCAGAAGAATCAGAATATGAGTAGGTGAAGAAAGAGGCATCATGTTTCAGATTAAGATAGCACCAGCCAATGACTTATATACCAATTCAGCAAAAGTTGATTGTAATGTGCACTTTCTATAAGTACATCCAGGTAAATAAAAACATCTAACAACGCCCAATATGCAAGATAACAAAAATATACTTTTTTAGGCACAGTAGATCACAAATATACATATGAAATTTTATTCAATCATATAAAAAATATCAGAGTAAGTTACACTTATCCACGTTGTCCACCATATGGACCTTGTGGTCCACCCTGTTGTCCACCATATCCACCCTGTTGTCCACCATACCCACTTTGTTGTCCACCATATCCACCCTGTTGTCCACCATATCCACCTTGTCCACCTTGTCCACCACCTCCATCACCCCCACCATCTCCACCAGGCGAGGGAACTGTAAAAGTTATCAGTTAGCAGGTTTAAAAGTAAACGCTGTATTTAGACTACAATGACTTCCAGATTGGCCAAATTCAAGCCTATGCGAGACTTACTTCCAAACAAGCTGAACAAAAATTGACTTGTAGGAATTATTGAGCACGCCAAGATAAGAAGAACTAGAAAAATGGCTGAAGACGAAGTCATTGTAACTTAGATGTGCTGGCATGTTGCCAATGACTTATATACTATTCCAGGTTCTGCAAATTACGATTGATACGGGTTAAAAAAAACAACAACAATGCATAGATGTAGCTAATTTGTTTGTTGTTGAGTGTACTACAAAAACAGGGTGCTAAATGTTCAGCAGGCCCCTGTAAAATCAAATCAAATCAAATCAAATCAGAATCAAGTTATTTTGATCAACATTTTCTGATTTTCGCTATTCATGCATATAGGAAACAGGTATTCATGTAAGGAGCAGCCGACAGCTTACCGGGGTGTGCAGCTTGCTATATTTCATGTGTGTACAACCATCTTTAAGAAATATAATTCAAGGTCAAGTTTGGTTCATTTTCAAGGTTGTGTGAGTTGTTTATAGTATCCTTTTCTATCATGTCAACTATTTCAGTGATCTAAAAAAATATTTACCAATGACAACAAGTCAAAACGTGATGTTCTGATTGTTGTCATCTTAAGGTCATCTTAATGATAAACCCAGAGATAGAACGAAACATTGGTGATTCAATTAAGCAACCGACAGCTACCCGGGTTTGTGTGCAGCTCGCCATGTTTTGTACATTCCTGATTTGATACATTATGCTATGATGTATTAGTTTTCATTGTAATAGAACTTGCTGATCTTCTGTACATAATACATGTTGGGTAATCAAAACAAGTCAGTTGTTTTTGATTCAAAAGGTCAAGAATAACGATGTTCTGCCTTCTGTCAGCCACTTTTTTTTTTTGCAATTTTCAAGTATTTATTAACAAAAAAAATTACATTAGGCACATTATTATAAGGACATGGCTCATCCACGATAGCTTGCATATCCACTTGAACTTGTTGCTGAGCTAGCTGGGTAACTGGTCGACGCACTGCTACTACCTGGATATGTGCTAGAGACAGCAGCACTGGATGTAGGGCTATAATTATAGCTGATAGTGGCAGGGTAGCTTGATACAGCAGTGTTTGTTGTTGAAGGATATGTATAAGTAGATCTCCCATATACATTGGAGCCATAACTAGTAGAGGTGGTATATCTAGGAGCTGTATAGCTAGCGGTATTTCCATATCCAGTTGACGCAGTATTATAGTATCTAGGAGCGGTGTAACTTGCAGTGTTTCCATAGCCATAACTTGGTGCGGTATAGCCACCACCATAGTTACTATACCCACTATTATAATATGGATAGGGGCAATAATATGGGGTGTATGATGGTGTAGGAGACACTGAAAATAGAATAAATATATCTAGATCCTATTGACCTGCGCTACCAACCGTATGGTAAACCAAATCCAAATTGGATGGTATGTTTGACAAAGAATGTAAAAAATATCACTAATACAAGATACATTTTTGTATATACAGTAGGAGTCAGCGTCGACTTATATAGTGATTCAGGGTTCGGCAAAGTGTTTGGCACTCTTCAGCAAATCAAGAGGAGTGCAGTTGGACTACTACCGTATGATCAACAATAATATGAACAATTGTTTTGATAAGTTAGATTTTCTGAAATAGCCTAAATTTTAATCAGATCATCTGAATTGAGCATTGACCAGACTTTGAAGATATAGTTTCATCACCACAAGAGAGATCCTAATAGAAGATCAAACATCCGAACTTGAAGTACATATTTTTGTGGACTACCAGTTTTTGGGACACACCTGTACTTTCAATTAGACCAGTGAAAACATGGTCAAGGATAACTTGATTGAGAATATCTTTTTGACAGAAATAAAATTACTTTATGTACAAAAATATATACAATTTAGATCACTGGGTTCTCCTTAGGCTCGGCGTCTAACAAAACCACCTGTAGAGTAGCTACTGGAAGCACTATTTGAATCATAATTGTTTGATCTTGTAAAGCTTCCAATTGATTATTAGATCCACCATAGCCATTTGAGGACTGCCCATAACCGTAATTACTAGATCCACCGGTCACAGGTTGGGTGGTGTAGGTACAATTATTCCTACCATGTTTTTACTCAAACCCCGATAGTTAGGTGTGTTCGATGGACTGACCAAGGGACTATAACTGCTAGGCACACTTTTTCCTGTGTATCCAGAATTTTGTGAGGAGCCATAGATATTTGATTTTACATTTCCGCGTCGTGCTGGCTGTAGTTCCATATCCACTATTTCCTGTATAACTACTAGATCCACCGTAGCCTTTCAATGGTGCAGAAGGTCTAGGAACAGAGTAGCTAGAAGTGTTTCCATCACTACTTGATCCAGAATTGTATGAGCTGGAAGCCGAGTAGGTCGCAGTGTTTCCGTATCTACTCATAACCGGTTGAACCATAGCCATCATATCTACTATAACTACTCGGTGCAGAACCATAACCACTGTATACATTATAGCCAGGAGGGCAATAATATGGATTGTATGAGGAACCTTTTAAAAATATTTTTGATGAGTTTTCAAAAAAAAATTTAATAAACTCACCATACCCTTGCTGAATTGAAACTCTTTCTCTTTATTAATGAACCGGTTTTTTTTTAGAAAATAAATTTATTACAAAAAATATACAAAAAAAATAAGACATTGTTCATTCACCACCTGGATAATATTGAAAAAGAATTGGATGAGCAACAGGTTGGTGATAAGCCGTTGGTCCATCAAGTAGACTCTGATATTTGAAAGATCCACTCGGTGAACTTGGGTCACTCCTAGATTTGTCATTGGGTTGAGACTTCTTTGATCCATAGTGTTCAATTTTACCATAGGACTTCGTGCCATCAGCTTCGCCATCGATAATGAAGTAGGTGAAGATTAGAAGAGTGAGAAGACGAGAATGCATTGTGTTGAAACTATGATATGACTTGGGGAGGGGAAACAACGGTATAAATACATGTTTCGGGTCGTATGAAGTACATGTGAACATAGTTGGAGATGATCAACAAATGGAAATTAATTGTTTTGATAGGAAGAATAACGATACCTAGTTTTTTGATCTCTTTCTCTGGAGAATATAATCTAGTTTATTTTTATATATATAACTGAACTGCAATTATTATTTTACTGCAGTATGTATACAAATCTTAACATACCGTATTTTCTCTAATATAAGGGCATGTCCTAGTACTCTTGTTATAGAAAAAATGTATTCCTAGATGTTCCCTTTTCGTTTTTGATGATGCACTGAATGACTTAACACTTTAATGAGTTCTAGGTTAAGCAAATCATTGAACTCATCATCCGATACCTTTATACTGGTTCTCATAAAAATGTACTTGGGTATACCATTGAACCTATCCTGTATACGGATTTTCATAGAAATATAATCTGATTCAACAACTACGTGACATAGCCTAATATGATATGTCAAACATTTTTAATACACAATTTTTTATATAAATAGTTTTTTTTTTGTATTTTTTGATGTTTCAGAATTTCAGAAAATATTTGAGAATTTCAATTAATATCTAAAAAAAAGCAGAATTTTTTTTAAAGTTCAGAAAATCTTTGATTAGAACACCCCTAGGTGCTTAATCCAGCAGCCACGTGGCAAACAAAATCGATAAAATAGTCAAAATTTAAGCACAATGTTTATGTACGAGTCCAAAAAATTATCCATATCCTCCATATCCACCATATCCACCATATCCGCCATAGTTGTTATATCCACCATACCCACTATACCCACTATACCCATAATATTGGCATGGATCGTAATATCCACCACCATACGAGGGAGCTGTAAATTATGTATAATAAAAATCTACATATACATAACTCATTTTTTTTTCCTACCTCCTAGCCCAAATCCGAACTGGGTGGTTGTTCCGATGAAACAGGCAAAGATGAGCAAGATGAGTGAGCATGAAGAAGAAGAGAAAGTCATATTCAAATTCGAAGAAGTTGATATAGTTGGCCGTGCGGGTATATCAATTTATATACTAGTTGAGGGTTTGACGAAGTTACTTATTTTCGACATGCGCCACCGTTCATCAAATTTGAATGGTATAAGGGCATTCGAATCACTAGACACAGCGATCGAAAATCTTTTTGAATAAAAATAAAAACAACTTGGTAGATATTTAGAACTTAGAACCAAACTAAAAACCCTTAAAGCAACGCACCCTACAGTTTATCTGAAGCACTAGGCAACATCAAGCACGCTAGATTGCTCTGTACTTTAGCTTGATCAAAGGAATTTATCTGTTTTGCAAAAAAAAAAACGGGCGGATCCTTATTCTCTTAGGTACAAGGCTGTTCGTCATATTTTACGTACATCAAAACATTTTCAGGTTTTTGTTGGAAAAATAGTCCGGATAGTCACGAGGTAGGTTGTTGAAAATTATTTTTGATTTTATAAAACGAGTAGCTCCCTTCTAGCCACGCTGAGTAAGCCACGTTGAGTTTTTGATAAATTCCTTTGTATACAGGGTGACAAATGAACATTGCTCTAAAATCGTAAGAATCCATTAAACTGTCTGAAAAAATACCCATCTCAATTTTTGAGTTCAACATGTCAAAATCTTTTTAAGAAAATATTTTGAAAATTATTCCAGAACTGCAAAATTGTTCAAAAACGCCCTATTCGTCCGAATAAGTTATAATATTTTAAAAAAAAGTTTTTGGCAACCTTGACCAATGTTCGAAGAGCTGATATTATCGAACAAGATGATTTATGTATGTTGGTGTTTTATTTGGGGTGATTTGTTATCTCTTCGTTGAGATTTTGATCAGTGAAAACTGGAGTATGAGCAAGCAGAAAAAATTGGGTTCTAGACATTTTGTGAATAGCTCTATAAAATCAAGCAGACACTATTTGACAAATTTTTTATTTCAAAATTATTGTGACATCATTTCAAGTAACTTGCGCTATTCGAACAACACTATAGCGTGTTCTCATAATTACTTGCCACCTGTAGGAAAGTTTGATAATACTTTTTTAAAATATATTTCAAAAAGTACAAAAATAGTTCATCTTAAAAAAAAATACAATAACAATATTACATACAAAATTATCTCATTGAAAGTTTGCCTTTCTCACTTTCCCCATCCCCATCCACGACGTCCTCCCCATCCACCATAACCTCCCCGTCCATATCCACCATAACCACCTCGACCCCATCCACCATACCCACCACGTCCATAACCACCATATCCACCATAAGGATCTGAAAGTGTATACATATGTACATATGACTCATGAGTAAGGAGAACTCTAAACTCACTTCCCCATCCCCATTGAGCGTCAATGGCGACGAAGCACGCAAAAACGACGACGAGGAGAAGAAGAATTGAAGTTGTTGAAAACATGTTGACTTGAAAATGAGGATGGGTAGATAAGGAAAAAATTTCAACTTATATAGTACCAACCTGTTCGACAAAGTTGCCAGTACGTCACGTTGTTGACTTATGACCTTCTAATTGTTTTTGGAATGGTGCACTTTCGAGCGATGACTCAATGATTAGGTTGGTAGGATCAAACATAAATATACAAATTCTAGTATTTGAGCTATAACTCAACTGACATCAGATGCTAACTATGTATAAGTAACATTCATAAAAACATGACTGAGAATGGATGATATGAGCCTCAATATGAGATCATCAGTTCATCAGATCATCATCTCAAGATTAGTAAAATATTCCAAGCTCAGAAAAGTTCTGGTTTTCGAAAACACATCTTCAAAATTTGCAGTTGACTTAGACATAGGCCTAACCTTAGTCTCCAGGAGGCTTCTTAAATTCCAGTATTATCAACAAAGTGTTTCAGAAATAAAATATTTCATGTCAAAAATAATATACATTGATTAATATCAGCTTGATCCAATCTCGATGAGTTTGTCTCTATTTTCCCCATCCGTATCCACCATATGGGTATCCCCATCCACCATACATTGGTCGTCCCCATCCATAACCACGTCCATATCCACCATATGGTCCTGAAATTACATACATCTTAATCAGCTACGTTAAGCTCTCCAGAAGAGAGAAGAAGGCCAACTCACTTCCCCATCCACCATAACCCCATTGAGCATCAATGGTGACAAAGCACGCCAAAAGGACGACGAGGAGAAGAAGAAGAGAAGAAGCAGAAGAAATCATGTTGCTTTATTTGATGATGAGATGATAAGAAAATCGCGCTTTATATAGTACTTTTGGATTCGGCGAATTGGTCGCAAGATGAGGCTGTTTAACGAATTCGTCACTTTTTGTACGATCGATTCCAGATTTTGTGTATTGACTTGACATGTGGTTTATGATTTCAGACAAGTTTAAGATATTAATTCAACATAGTTAAGAAATCTTGTGCACAAAAATAATATCCACTATAGTATGTATATCTGGATTTACAATGTATTGTTATTATCTACTGGTCTCAGTATTCTCCTTCCCAATCAGAGAAATAATATATTTCATGTCCAAAAATAATATACACACAAAAATATACACAATTAAATTGACATAGAATTCTCTTCTCACTTTCCCCATCCCCAACCACGACGTCCCCATCCTCCACCAAAACCTCCTCGACCACCCCATCCATATCCACGAAATGGTCCTGTAAACTTCCAAATTCTTTTCATGTACTATAGAGGGCTCAACTCACTTCCCCATCCACCAAAACCCCATCGAGCATCAATGGTGACAAAGCAGGCAAAAAGGAGCACAAGGAGAAAAAGAATTGAAGTTGTAGATGTCAACATTTTGTAGAAAAAAAAATAATCTAGGGTCTTTTTATAGTATATACTTTCCTTTTCAGGTTATTGTTTGATACTTTTGAAATTCGTCACTTTTTGGAAGAAGTGATTAAAGATTAGGATTGTTCGATTCTACATTAGTATAGGGAACCCAGAAAAATATAAGGGTCCCAGAATAATATAGTCCGAGAATATAATAGGGGTCCCAGAATAATATAAGGGTACTCATAATAATATAAGGGTACCCATAATAATATAAGGGTACCCATAATAATATAGGGTACCCATAATAATATAAGGGTACCCATAATAATATAAGGGTACCCATAATAATATAAGGGTACCCATAATAATATAAGGGTACCCATAATAATATAAGGGTACCCATAATAATATAAGGGTACCCATAATAATATAAGGGTACCCATAATAATATAAGGGTACCCATAATAATATAAGGGTACCCATAATAATATAGGGTACCCATAATAATATAAGGGTACCAATAATAATATAAAGGTACCCATAATAATATAAGGGTACCCATAATAATATAAGGGTACCCATAATAATATAAGGGTACCCATAATAATATAAGGGTACCAATAATAATATAAAGGTACCCATAATAATATAAGGGTACCCATAATAATAATATAGGATACCTATAATAATATAGGGGTCCCAGAATAATATAGGGGTCCCAGAACAATATAGGGGTCCCAGAATAATATAAGGGTCCCCGAATAATATGATGGTCCCAGAATAATATAAGGGTTCTAAAATAATATCCTCAAAGGGTTCTCAATTTTTCTACGACCGCTATATTATTTTGGGACTTTTATATTATCCTGGGACCTCTATACTAGGATAGAGCCAAATCCACGTATCAAAATTTGAGTCCTGGATTGTATGTACTAATAATCTGTGTGGCTCAATTAAGTTCAGGATATTCCACGTATCAAACTAGCGAACACGGCTATAGCATCTCTCAAGATCTTTGAACATCTAATGAACTTTAGACCTCTTCCAAGTCAATTCCTCAAACTCTTGTCTATTTTCATAGATCATAAAGTCAAGTCATCAAGAACAGAAGATCAAAAACTTGTTTTTTTTTCCCCTTCCGACCAAAAAAAATGATGTGATCAATTAATTGCGCCACATGTCAAGGCAACTTCGTCGAACCCGAAAGTACTATATAAGTCGACATTTTCTTATCATCCCCCATCAAATCATTCAACATGTTTGCTTCAACTACTTCTCTCCTTCTTCTCCTCGTCGTCCTTTTGGCGTGCTTTGTCACCATTGATGCTCAATGGGGATATGGTGGATGGGGAAGTGAGTTGACTTCTTCTCTTCTCGAGAATTTCAGTTTAATCAATACTTTTTAGGACCTTATGGTGGATATGGATACGGCCGTGGGATGTACGGTGGATGGGGTCGACCAATGTATGGTGGATGGGGACGTCCATATGGTGGATATGGTGGATACGGATGGGGAAAATAGATCCTCTAATTCATTGTACATATTTATTTGTTCTCTCAATAAAATATTTTATAATAAAAAACCAAACATTTTCACCGAGTATAGAAATTAGGTTGATACATAGGCTCATCATACATCTCAATATACGGTTTATTTGGTGGTGGTGGCTGGGCGGGCGAAGCTTGCCCCGAGGGTGAAGGTTTCTTCACCGCCGACGTTTGCTGTTTCGATGGTGGCTTGGTTGTCGCTTTTTTCTTTGTCGTTGCCTTGCTCTTCTGAGCTGCTGCTACTGCTGCTGCTTTTGTTGTTGTCGTTGCCACCTGTTCATTCAGATCACCTTGAACACCCCGTTTTCAAAAAAAAACAAAAACCCCGAAAACGCAAAAAATCTCACTTTTTTTCGGGGATCGGACGGCGCGACCGCTGACTACTGATGGATCGTGCATCTCTTCGGATGATGAGTAGGAGGGATGTTGATGCGTGTTGGTAGAGTTACCACCGAGCTTGACAGAAGTGATGTTTGACTCTGAAAATGGTTGAGAATTGGGCAAAGAGTCGCGTTAGCCCGGTTTCGCTTGGTCTGATCCGATTTGGCTCTCTTTGGCCTGGTATAGCCTGAACTAGTCTGGCTTAACCCGGTTCAGTCTGGTTTAACCCGGTTTGACTTGGTTCAACCGGATTCAGCCTGGCTCAGCTTGATTCAGCTCGGTTCAGCCTGGTTCAGCTCGAACTAGCCCCCGGTTTAACTAGGTTCAGCCTGGTTCAGCCCGATTCATCCTGGTTTAGCCCGCTTTAGCCCGGTTTAGCCCGATTCAGCCCAGTTCATCTTGAACTAGCTCCCAGTTTAACTTGGTTCAGCCAGGTTCAGCTCGAACTAGCCCCCGGTTTAACTAGGTTCAGCCTGGTTCAGCTCGAACTAGCCCCCGGTTTAACTAGGTTCAGCCCGATTTATCCTGGTTTAGCCCGATTCAGCCCAGTTCAGCTTGAACTAGTCCCCAGTTTAACTTGGTTCAGCCAGATTCAGCCCAAGTTATCCTGGTTCAGCCCGGTTTAGCCCGATTCAGCCTACTTCAGTTCGAACTAGCCCCCGGTTCAACTCGGTTCAGCCTAGTTCAGCCCTATTTATCCTGGTTTAGCCCGGTTTAGTCCGATTCAGCCTACTTCTGCTCGAACTAGCTCCGGTTTAACTCGGCTCAGCCTGGTTCAGCCCGCTTTATTCTGCCTGGTTCAGTTAAGCCCGATTCAGGCTAGTCCAGCTTAAAATAGCCCCCGGTTCAGACTGGTTTAGTCTGATTTAGCATGAGTTAGCCCGGTTTTGGTCGATTTAGCCCGACTCAGCCTACTTCAGTTTAAACTAGCCCCCGGTTTTCAACTCAGTGCAGCCTGGTTTACCCTTCTCAGCTCGTCTTAGTCCTGGTATAAAAACTTGTCCAGTTTCTAGGTGCCTACAGTACCCCTACTTACCCAACTCCATTTCCACCGCATTATTGTTATTCACTGGCGCCGCCAACACAGCCGCCACAATCGCCACCAAACTAAATACAACAACAAATAATCCGCGCAACATGATGATTATAACTAGACTGACTGAAATATTATAACACACCGCCTGTGTCTGCTCTACATTTAAATCCCTTTTTAATTGTCAACACATGCGAGAGATCAAAACTTCATTATCATGATTATTGCACGTGGTCAAAAAATACAGTACACAAGAAGAAAAAGAGAAAAGAGAACATTCTACCGGTAGGGGGAGTCAACATACACATCTAGCGAAAAATTATTATTATGATTATTATTGGGATGAGGAGACCTTAAGCCTGGATCGAATCCCAGTAGGTGACGAGAAGGATGATGGAGACGACGATGCCGGCGACGAAGACGAACATACCGCAAAAACCGAAATGGTTTTGGTAGCGAGCCCAGATGGATTTGCGAAGAGTGGTGGCTGGTGGTGGTGTGAGTGGGTTGGAGACTCTGGAAACATTGAGATTTGGGTTTCTGGGGCTTGTGAATCCCAATTAGAGATCCATGGTGGCCTGGCAACTTCTTTTTTAGCCCTATGAGCAAAGAACTGATATAGTAAAGGTTCCAGATGTGCTCAAAGGGCATCTGGAAGTATGTACCTGGAAGGATAATTGGAGGCATTTTGGCATTTCAGAAAAACCCAGAGAGAGGTTTTAGGCCTTCACTGAACTCCATAGACTGAGAAGTTCATCAAGATGTTCTAAATTCACTTCGAGATACCATCTGAAGTATCTAGAAGGCGTCAGAATTCTGAAAAACGGTCAAGAAAGGACCCAAAATTAAGAGAAGACACAGAAGTATCGCATGTACCAGGCAGGCTTGCTGCAGACCTGCGGCAGACCTACCACAGGTCTTATAGACAGAGAAGATCAGAAGAGCTTCTTGGCAGGTCTTTGGCAAGTCTGCTTACCAGTGTGGTACATGCCAGGGTGACTATGAACCAGGCAGGCTTGCTGCAGAACTGCCGCAGACCTACCACAAGTCTACCAAGCTTGTCTACGAATCACCCTTCTCACCCATGTCTCGCTAAATATCTCGAGCCATACTCAGCCGAGAAGAACGATCCAATCATGATCGGCTGGCTATCAGCAAACTGTTGTGGACCGCCTCGATTCATTAGTAGCGAATAGTGTCGAACTCGTGGTTCAATATGGAATGAGTGTGTTCAAAAGACCCCCAAAGGCGGAGCCCTAACTAATTGCCACATATATATATGAAATTGTGTGGTGTGGCAGTGCAAACATATATGAATAAATGAGAGAGTGTTTTATATGCATTCCCCTTTAGATTGAGCAGAAAAAGAAGTAGAAGAGAAACACAAACAAAATAAGACCAAGAAATCAAGGCGTCGTGTGCTTTGGAGGTGACGCAATTATCTACAGTATTCTATCGCTCATTTCATGGAAGAAGAAGAAAAAACATGTCGAGTAATTAGAGTTTGAAAAAACAGAAATAGCGTGTAATTAGAGATGATGATAGGGTTTAGGGGGTCTGATGGAGAGGTTGATTTTTGAATTTTTGAGTTTTTTTTGGGGGGGGGATCTAGGACAGACATAGTCTGAAACCTAGACATCAGTAGAGATTCAGAGATGACTAGAAATAATCAAATGATCAATATACATACCAAGAACAACTTGACTATGTGGAATGTGAAACCTGATATTCTGAATATAAAAGTAAAATATTAAAAATCAAAAACTGAACTTTAGAACTGTTCAAAATTAGTACCCGATGTATTGGTTCTATTTTTGTATAGGGGTCCCAGAATAATATAGGGGTCCTCAATTTTTTTTCAAAGAAAAGTGGTCAGAAAAATGAAATAGTGCTGCATACGCCCTATTGAAAGGGCTCATAACCCCTATTTAAAGGGTTTTTTTGGACTTTTTATTAATTTGGGACCCCTATATTATTTTGGGACCCCTATATTATTCTGGGATCCTTATATTATTATGGGTACCATTATATTATTATGGGTACCCTTATATTATTCTGGGACACCTATATTATTCTGGAACCCTTATATTATTATGGGTACCCTTATATTATTATGGGACCCCTATATTATTCTGGGACCCTTATATTATTCTGGGACCCCTATATTATTCTGGGACCCTTATATTATTTTGGGACCCTTATAGTATTATGGGTACCCTTATATTATTATGGGACCCTTATATTATTCTGGGACCCTTATATTATTCTGGGACCCTTATATTATTATGGGTACCCTTATATTATTATGGGACCCTTATATTATTCTGGGACCCCTATATTATTCTGGGACCCTTGTATTATTCTGGGACCCCTATATTATTCTGGGACCCCTATATTATTCTGCGACCCTTATATTATTATGGGACCCTTATATTATTCTGGGACCCTTATATCATTATGGGACCCTTATACTAGGATAGAACCGGTGTATCAAAATCAAAACTCAAAATCTAATCTATAGAAAACGAAGAATTGTGTACATTAGAATGGAGATATGAACCACTATTAGCTCGAGGGGATTTGACCCACAGAAAACTTTTAGTTGAATACACTAAAGTGAAAAGTTAAACCCTAGAAAATGATAAAAATGTACCAAAATGAAATTGATTAATACATTAGCTCGGTAGGTCGATGATGTACAAAAATGAGCTTCAAATACATGGAAAATTCAGAATTGTACACAATAAAATGAATTTCTGAACCCCCAACCCACCCATTCCCAACTCACATTGATCCCGAAATGGTGATATCAAAATCCAGACTATCCGCATCCTCCGCCATTTTCTTTTTGACAGACTCTCACACACACAAAAAACCAACACAAAATTAAGCTCAGATTTTGCTCATTCTCGCCCTGCAAAAAAGTTCAATTTGTGTGTGTCAGTTGTGAGAAAAAAAAAACTCTTATTGAATTTTGCTCATCCTCATCCCAAAAAAAAAAAATACACACACAAGCACAAGCACATATGTACATAGACATACTTTTTTTTTGAAGAGAAGGAAGCAAAATTTACATACATATGTATGTACCAAAAAAATATGTGAAAAAGGAGAAAATAGCCCGCCCGCCCGTTATGTTAATCCCAGTCCGGCTCACCTTGATTGGCGTATTTCAAAAAAAAAAAGAAGCAACAATAACAAATTTCCAAAAAAAAAATATATTCTCACTCGTTTTCGCCCAAAAAAAGAGAAGGGGAAAAAGTGCTAAAATGCAATTCATCAAAGACGAGAAGCCGAGAAAACGCCTTGCCCAAGACTCATCAAAAACATTCTTGTATATTTTTTCTCATGGGACGACAGAACCGCGCATTATTTTTTTTTCCTAGCTTGCTTCTCCCCTTTTTTGCCCCGATTTTTTTCGTGGTGGTGAACACCAAGTTTTGGGTGGAGAAGGGTTTAGAAATGGTCTTGAAGGGAATAAGCGAGGCAGTGTGTGAAATAGAGAGACGCAGAGAAGTCAGCTAGAGACTACAGAGATCAAAGAGACATAGAGACATAAACCAACTAGACAGTGCACAAAACAGAGATACACAGAGAAGATTGCTAGTGATTGGGAAAATCTGTGAGACACAGGGAGGCCAACCAGATACTGGGAGATATAGAGAGACACAGAGAAACAAGATATAGACTGTGTGGAGCAGAGAGACGCAGGGATACCAACTAGACACTGGGAGAATCAGAGAGACACAGAGAAACCAGCTAGAGACTGTGAGGATCAGAAAGACGCAGAGAGACCAACTAGACACTGGGAGAATTAGTGAGACACAGAGAAACCAGCTAGAGACTGTGAGGATCAGAGAGACACAGAGAAACAAACCAACTAGACAGTGCACAAAACAGAGATACACAGAGAAGATTGCTAGTGATTGGGAAAATCTGTGAGACACAGGGAGGCCAACTAGATACTGGGAGATATAGAGAGACACAGAGAAACAAGATATAGACTGTGTGGAGCAGAGAGACGCAGGGATACCAACTAGACACTGGGAGAAT